>CABHPP010143508.1:861-22066 GCA_902168425.1 Peromyscus attwateri
AGAGTCTAATTATCATAATCAGAATGAGCCCTCCTCAGGAGTGCATTGGGCAGCTGGTGCTTTTGCTGCAGGTCTGTGTTCTGTCCCGTGTCTTTTTTCTTACAGCTGTCCTTACATTCCAGCTCCTTGGTTTAAAGTGTTGCACATAAGCCAGCTCCCCAGTGATGAGCTAGAATTCTTCCCTGGATCAATAAGCGACATTGGAAGAGAATTGTCAAAAGATGCCATGTGGCAAGCAGAGCCTCCTGGTGTTGTGGACATATGCAGTATCTAATGAATGACAAGTGTGACACGGGCTTCTAAATCACACTTGTTCACATGACAAACACAGGCAACCTCTCGAGGAAGCTCAAAGGACAGAAATAGTTTGAGAAGTACACAACATTATCCTGAGTCACACTACCACTATTAGAGACAACTTATTTGTTCCCCCACACCTTTTTTTTTTTTTTGAGACAGAGTTTCACTATGTAGCCCAGGCTAGCCTTGAACTCACTACCCTGCTCAGGCAGCTTCCAGGGTTTGTCTGTATAGGATGATACTTGGAATTCCCACCAAGATTCTAGGAAAGAATCAATCTTCAAATGATGTCAGAAGTTGGTGCCATCACTCCTGTCCTACCGGGTGGTCTTGCAAGGGAACTCACAGCATGATGTCTTCCAGATGCACACTTTGGTTTGAGAGTGGAGGAATTTACCTAAGGGATTTCAGTGGGACCCTCCCCTAGGCTCGAGGAAGCCCAGGCTTCCATCCCCAGCACCACATAAGCACGGTGTGGTGGCTCACTCCTTCAACCCCAGCACTTGGAAGATGGAGGCAGGCACATTCATAGTTAGAGGTCTTCCTTAGACCCAGAGTGAGTTTGGGGTCAGCCTGGGCCCCATGATACCTTCTCTTAAAAAAACAAAATGAAGAACAAAATGTTTTGCTTTGCCCAGATCTGCTGGCTGAGAGGGAAGGAGGCTGGAGCCCAACATGTCTATTGTCTGCTCTGTGGATACGGTCCTCTATATAGTTCTGTTCGGAAGCGGTTTTTTTTTTTTCTTCCCTGTTTGCCTCTAGTTTGCCCTGAAGGTGGAGTCCTGTGTTGTAATTTCATTTGAAAGTGTAGGTTCAGCTACCCACAGACTCCAGAAGGCTGAAAAATCGACAAACAAGACCGGGAAAGGGGGAAAAAAACCAAGTGCACACAATAAAACTTTATTACATTTCATGTTATGGAAAAACTATTTATTTTAACAAGAGTTATTTTCTAACCTTGTTTTCTTTGTTCAATTCATATATATTTTGCTTGTGAAAATTATTTAGGTAGTTCATGTGGGATGGAACATAACACGTATTTTTTCCTATAAAAATGGGGAAATTTTTCATTTAACAGTTCCTTTCTTTCTTTCACTACAAGTGTTTTCAGAAAGACATTAAGCTTGTTAAGGGTACCTCACTTACAAGATGTATAGATTTAAAAAAAAATTAATTATGTGGGGTATGTACAAGTGTGTGCAGTTGCCCACAGAGGCCAGAAGAAGGCGTTGGAGTTTCTGAAGCTGAAGTTATAGGTGGTTGTGAGCTGCCCACTGTTGGAGCTGGGAACCAAAACCCGGTCCCTTGTCTTTAACCACTGAGCCACCTGTCTAGCTCCCTTTTTTCTTTGGGATAAGGCCTTACATACCCCAGGTTGGCCTGAAGCTTGCTATATAGCAAAGGATGGAGGATGGCTTTGAACTCCTGGTTCTCCTGCCTCTACCTCCCAAGCGCTAGGATTACAGGCATGCACTTTATTGCATGTGGGGGATTAAACACAGGGCTTTGTGTGTGCTAGGGGAGTACTCTGTAACCGAGTTGGGCTACTTCTTTAACCCTAGGTACTGTTTTTTTAAAGACCACGAACTATGCATACTATTCATTCTGTTGTTGTCGGTGGGCTAGGGAGTCTTGTTCTGTTTGGGTAGAAGTCTCAGAGAGACAAGGTGTACCTCCCTTAGAATTATCACGACTGAGCTGAGTGCCTGAGGCTTACAGATCCACAATTTGAAAGCCAAAGACTTACAGCTCCAGGCTCCCAGGATCCCAGCCCAGAAATTAGAGGTGACAGCCATGTTGGTGGCCCTTGGTGGCTGCCCAACTGAATCTATACTCCAGAACTCTCCCAGCAGTTGGAGCTAGCAGCTTTTTCTTAGCCTTGGCTCTTTGAAGGCCCTCTGCTCTCTGGAATTCTTCAGCCACCTTCTGGTGGCTGCTGGGTCACCTCAGGCTGGCTGCCCTGGGAGTCGCCAGCTCTTTCTGTTAGCAGCACAGCCCACTCTAGCTGTGAAAAGACAGTGTAAGGCACTTAGCTGAGGGTTTATTTGAGCCTGGGTGGCAGCATGGGATGGGGGCAACGTACACAGGAGGGAGAGCTTCTGGAATGTTCTATGAACTTTGTCATAGGAAGGGAACTAGATCCTGCCTGACATGGTTAGGGACTGCTGGTAGGTCACAAACCTGGAGTGGCTACAGGGAGGGCCATCTGAGTCTGAAGATTATAGCATTGATTTTGTTTGTCACAGTGATGGAAGATTAACTTGACGATGGCCTCTTCCCTTGTTATTCACGAGTTTCTGACTCCTTCACTCTCCGAGGAAGATGATTAACACTGCTGGTCAACTCTCCTAGAATCATCTGAGACAAGCCCTGGGCATGACTGTAAGGGAGTTTCTCCATTAGATTCCTTGAGGTGGAAGATCCCCTCTCAGTGTCAGAGGGTCCTGGGCTGTGTAGAAGAGAGTGTGTCGGGCACCAGCATCCATCTCTCTCTGCTTCCTGACTAAGGCTGTAACAGGACCAGCTGCCTCAGGCTCCGATTACCATGGCTTCTCCGCCATGATGTGCAGCACCCTGGAACTGACTGTGAGCCCAAACCAACTTTTTCTCCCTTATTTTGCTTTGTTAGAGTGTTTTGTTACAACAACAGAAAAAGAAACTAAGACACAGAATAATGTCCCCTCTAAGATGCCTGCATTTGATGACCGGAATGTTATTGTTATGAATAGATATAAAATGTCCATGAGTGAGGGTGAGTGTGTGTGTGTGTGTGTGTGTGTGTGTGTGTGTGTGTGTGAGATTGTGCATGTGGAGGCCCTGAGGTTGACCCTGGAATCAGGCTCCCATCACTCTTCCACTTTATTCTTTGGGGCAGGTCTCTCTGACACAAGTGGTGTAGTTAGCCACCTTACCCCGGGGATGCCTTATCTCTGTCTCTGGAGACTGGCATCGCAGGCAGGCTGCCGTGTCCACCTGGCATTTATCTAACAAGGATTAGAACCAGCAGGTCTTCACGCTTGTGTGCTAAGTGTTTAATACTGAGCCATCTTCCCAGCCCAAATTTAGCCAATATTCTCCTTGGAATGTTCTTGTATTGTGTAGAAGCCATAATGTGTCAACTTGACTGGGCTAATGCAGCCTGGTACTCAATCCCATACTCATCTTAGAGTCACTGGGAAGGTTCCACATCTGCAATCAATTGGCCCTGAGTAATTGGTATTTTGCTAGACTCTGCCCAGTCAGTTTCAGGGCTTGAGAAGAGAAGTAAAGATTTAGAGAAGAAATTCTACTTTAAGACTCAAGATCACAGCTCAGTCCTGACTGAGTTTCCACTCTACTGTCCTACATAACAGGTTCTGGTGGGGCTGGGGAGACGACTCAGTTGATAAAGTGCTTCTCATGCAAGCATGAAGATCTGAGTTCGATCCTCACGTCCCCCACTCCCATATAGAAAGCCAGGTGTGGTGGTGCAGGCTTGTAGTGCCATTACTGGGTAGGAAGTGACGGCTGGATGCCTGGGGCTCGATATTCAACCCATCTGATATATTTGATGAGCTCCAAGCTAGTGGGAGAACCTGTCTCAAAAACAAGGTGAAAGGTGAACTGAGGAATGACATCAGAGTTTGTCTTTTCAACTCCATATGCATGAGCACACATTCACATACACGCACACATAGATTCTGGAATTACCAGCCTGGACAACTGAGTTAGCCAGTTCCATAAAACAAATGTTACCATTAATAATTATAACTACATAATATAATTAGGTAGTAATAGAGTATAATTAATGATGCTTTATTCCAATGTCATTAACGTATTATACACAACTTATATAAACTTCAAAGATTTATTTTTATCGTTTTAATTTTATGTGTATATGTTTATGTCTGTGTGGGTATGTGCATGTGAGTGCAGGTGCCTGCAGAAAACAGAAGAGGGTGCTAGATCTCATGGATCACATGTGGCTGTGAGCTGCTCAATGTGGGTGCTGGGAGCTAATTCATGTCCTCTGCCAGAGTAGTATGTGCTCTTAATTGCTGAGCCATCTCTCCAACTCCTAATTTTTTTTTTATAATTTATTTTTATTTTATGTTCATTGGTGTTTCACCTTCATGTATATCTGTGTGAGGGTGTCAGAAGCCCTGGAACTGGAGTTACAGACAGTTGTGAGCTGCCATGTGGGTGCTGGGAATTGAACCCAGGTCCTCTAGAAGAGCAGACAGTGCTCTTAACTGCTGAGGCATCTCTCCAGGCTCTTAAAATTTGTTGGTGTTTTTGTTTTTGGGTTTTTCAAGACAGGGTTTCTCTGTAGGGCCTTGGAACTCCCTCTCTAGACCAGGCTGGCCTTGAACTCAAAGGTGTGTGCCACCATTCTCCCCCACCCTGCCCCTGCCAACTTCTATATTAAATTTTTTTTTGAAACAGAGTGCTGTGGAATAATGCTTTTGTACACTGGTTTAATAAAACGCTAATTGGCCAATAGCCAGGCAGGAAGTATAGGCAGGATAAGCAGACAAGGAGAATTCTGGGAAGAGGAAGACTGAGTCAGGAGATGTCAGCCTGCTGTCCAGGGAGCAGCATGTAATGGCACCCAGGTAAAGCCATGGAACACGTGGCAACATATAGATTAACAAAAATGGGCTAAGTTTAAATGTACGAGCTAGTCAGTGGTAGGCCTGAGCTAATGGCAGAGGAGTTTTAATTAATATAAGCCTCTGTGTGTTTACTTGGGTCTGAGCAGCTGTGGACTGGGCAGGACACAGGAAAACTTCAGTTACAACAGAGTCTCAAGTAGCCCAGACTGGCCTTGAACTTGGTATGTAGTCCAGGGTTGCCTTGAACTTCTTTTTCTCCTGTCTTCACCTCCTAAGTGCTGGGGTTGCTGGTTTTATTGTGTATAATATATGATGCTTATGTACAGATATGTAGCCTGATACATGCATTATCCAATATTTCACATGCAAAGTTATTTGAGAGTTTGATTGACGGGCCATGTTGTCATGGGAATGTGACATGAGAGATACTTGAAACTGGACCAGCTGGGACAATTCTGACCCCAAGTTCAAATCTTGAGTGCCCCCTAAAAGTCCATGTGTTAACAGCATGGTCCCAGAATAGCACAGCTCAAAGGTTGGTCCTGGCAGGAAGTTTCTAGTCACTGTGGTGGTAAGCTTGAAGGGGATTATGATGTGGAACCCAGCTGTACTGGCTTGTTGTGTGTCAACTTGACACAAGCTAGAGTCATCAGAGGAAGGAGCCTCAGTGGGGATCTCCATGAGATCCAGCTGTAAGGCATTTTCTCAATTAGTGATCAATGAGGGAGGGCCCAGCCCACGGTGGGTGGTGCCATCCCTGGGCTGGTGGTCCCGGGTTCTATTAGAAAGCAGGCTGAGCAAGCTAGGGCAAGCAAGGCAGTAAGCAGCTCCCCTCCATGGCCTCTGCATCAGCTCCTGCCTCCAGATTCCAGCCCTGCTTGAGTTCCTGTACTGACTTCCTCCAATGACAGTCTGGAAGTGTAAGCCAAATAAACCCTTTCCACCCCAATGTGCCTTTTGGACATGGTGTTTTGTCGAAGTGATAGAAACTCTAACTAAGACGCCAAGCCATTTATTTCTGATTTTCTCTTTGCTTCCTGGCCACCATGATGTGAACAACTGGCTCTATCATGAATTCTCTGCCATGATGTATGGTGCTGCCGCAGGACCAAAGCAACAGAGCCAAGTGACCATGAACTGAGAATCTGAAGCTGTGAACCAGAATCCACCCTTCCTTGTTATAAACTGACTATCTTTGGTATTTTGTGATAGCAATGGAAAGCTAACAAAATCCATGACTTATGGCTGGTGAGATAGCTCAGCCAGTAAAAATGCTTGCCTGTAAGCATGCGGACCTGAGCTTGACCCTCAAAATCCACATTACAAAAGCTGGGTGCAGTGGCATGCACTTGCTAAAGGAGACAGGCGGGTTCCTGGCCCCCACTGGCCAGATAGCCAGCCTAATTGGGGAACTCCAGGCCACTGAGAGATACAGTTTCAACCACAAAAAGTGCATGGTGCATTAGAAATGACACTGAAGGTTTCATTTGCACATTTACACACACACACACACACACACACACACACAATCCCCAGCCAAGGTGGGGTCCAAGTCAACAGCCAGACATAGAGGGTAATCTGGCTAGATCAGTATTATTCAAAATAGTAGCCATTAACCACTTGCAACCATTTAAATTTAAGCTAACTGAAATTAAATTCTCTTTTTTTCTTTCTATTTATTATTTATTTATTTTGAGACAGGATCTCTCTGTGTAGCCCTGACTGTCTTGGAATTCCCAGGCTGGGCTGGAACTCACAGAGATCTGCCTGCCTCTACCTCCCGAGTGCTGGGATTAAAGGTGTGCGCCACCATTCCTGGTTGAAATTCAGTTTTTTAAAGAAATCAGGTCCTTAGTCGCACGGGTCCCATGTTGCTGCACTGGAACGCACTGTTGGAGAACTTCCCGATCAGCCATTGAGTTCTTCCAGTCTTAGGCGTGGTGGAGGAACAGAGCATCCTGTGCTGGAGAGCCCCAGTCTGAATTCCTGCCTCACCTGAGTGAGCATGATAAATTCGTTGCCTCCAGGTTCAAAGCTTTAGTAGCTTGGGGCACCTCACAGGAAGGCCTGATGTGACTCTTCAGGAGAGGGGCACTAGTGACCACTTTACACATTTAGGAAGGGGACACATGGACAGGGTCATTGCTTTGCCTGTGTATGAAATGTCTTACCTTGGCTACCAAGTGTCTGGAAACTTTATGTGTACTCTCCTGTGTGTGCACACATGTGTGATAATACTAAGTGTCTTCATCTAGCTCTCCACTCTATTTTCTAGACGGGATCTCTTGATGAGCCCAGAACTCACTGAGCAGCTAGTCTGCCCAGTGCTCCTGTTCCCAGGATTCCTAGTCTCCTGTGTTCTGGGATTGGAGGTGGCCTGCCACACCCACCTGGCTTTTATGTTTCGGGGGTCTGAACTCCAGTCCTTAGAGAGCTTTATCCGCTGAGCCCTCCCCCAGTCTCCATGTCCAGAAACTTTACACACTGGTCTTGTTCCACTGGGTGGCTGGGAGGGGGCCAAGCGGACAGCCTGGTTTGTTTGTTCAGTCCTGTTCTCTGTGGGGAACTCATAGTCACGAGCCCTGCGGGCTCAGAGGCACCGAAGGAAGGCAGGTTACATTACAACGTTGCAAAGTCAGGCAAGACAGCAGTTCTCAGAAGCCTAACACTGGGGTGCCGCCCCCTTCACATTGACTGAGCAATAGGGAGGGCTCAGTCTTCCGTAACCCCTTTCCACCCAGCACCTGTATTTGTCTACTAATACACCGATGTGTGTGTTCATCTTTCCATTTATTTTGAAGCCGATCAGGCACACGACCTTGTCACATGTGAAGGTCACCAGGCAAGCTTGGCTGTCACTCATTTCCTACTCTAAATCTCTAGTTTGGCAGGACTGGGGTTGGGAGCTAGCCTAGCAGACTTTGAGCTACCTTAGCAGGCTGCCAGTGGGGACTGAGCCTTTCTTGGTCACCTTTAGTTGGACCTAGGCTGGCTCAAGGTACTCTTGTTTGGAAATCAAGCCATCAGATTTTATTTCTTACCTTCCCCACTTGCAGCCTAAAACGTCTCTTCTTCCAGGGACTCTTTCTGCTGACTTTTGGATAACAATAAAAAAAAAAAGATACATTTCAACTTGGGTGGAATAAAAGAAATCACATGTATTTTCTAAGTGGAAAGGCAGATGCTGTGACCACAGTAGTTCTGGGGCAGTAAAAACAAATGTGCTTGACTGCTTTTTATCTGGCCGTTAGAAAAAGAGACATTTGGAGGAAAAACGAGTAAAAAAAAAAAATCAAAGTAGAAAGTAGCCAAAAGAAGTGTTGTGCTCTGGGCGGGAGACCCCCAAAGAGACCAGCAGAGACACAAATTCACTGAAATGCAAAAGCAAGGTTTATTGAAGCAGTTCAAGCCGCGGCAGGGCCCTCGTCAAGCCATCCAACAGAGTAGAGGCTGGAGGAGGTGCCCGCCCCTCTGCAAGCTCAGTTTTTAAAGGCAAAAACCATAGCGTCACATCATTTAGGGGTGCTAGTACAGGTACAGTTCTGATTGGCTCAAGTTTTAGGGGCTTCCCAGAATTTCTATGTTATCTTACTTTGTAGTTTTGACCAGTTGTTTGTCAAACTTTATAGATTACCTCTGGCATTGGGGCATTCTGTGGTTAATCAATTGTTACCAGATAGTCCCTCAAACATCCTGACTTTGTACTATCTCTGGCATTGGGGCATTCTATGGCTAATCGGTTGTTACCAGATGGCTCTTCAAACATCCTGACTTTGTCCTGAGACCTATATCAGCAGCTCTGAGAATTTTGAAACTCAGGCCTGTTTCAAGCTGGGGTGAGGGGCTTGCTTGAAATGGGGGTGCTTTGGTTCTTCATTAGCTTTTAGAACAGAGTGAGTTTTATTTTATTTCATTGGTGTGTGTATACGTGTGTGAATGTTTGTATGGACAGGTGCACTTGTGTGTGTGTGTGTGTGTGTGTGTGTGTGTGTGTGTGTGTATGCTTCTGGAAGCCAGAGGACAACCTGAGCTGTCATTATTCAGGAACCATGCACTTTCTGTGAGACAAGGTCATCCACTGAACCTGGGACTTACCAAGCAGACTGGGCTGGCTGACCAGTAAGTCCAGGGATAGGCCTGTCCCCGGTGGAAGAACACAAATGCTGTCCCCAGGACCTTTGTATTGAAAATTAGGAAACTTTAGATGGGATCAAGAAGCCCATTTGGGAGCTGGGGTTGGGTGTATCAATGCTGAATGGTTGCTGCCTAGCACGATTCCAGTGTTGAAGCTGGGAACCCCAAGTGTGGTATGTGAAAGTGGAAGCCTGGGGAGGTGATTAGTATGTGACCTAAGCATCCTTGTGATGAGATTGGTTCCCTATAAGAAGAGATATCAGTGCGTGTTCTCCCCCATCCCTCCTTCTCTCTCCTCCTCCCTTTGAGATGCCTGTGGACTGGAGTTTGGAATCCCAGCACCCATGTAAAAGCTGGCCTGAGATGGTACGGCATCTGTGATCCCATCACCATGCAGAGACAGGGCATCTCTGGAATAGGCTGGCCAGCTCTGACTCATTGAAGGAAACAGAGGGGAGGTACCCATACTCCCCATTCCTCCCCCTTCTCTCTCCCTTCCCCTCCCTTCCTCTTCCTCTGTCCCTTTCACCCCTCCCTCCTTCTCTCTCTCCCTCTCCATCCCTTTCTCTTCTCTCCCTCCATTCCTCTTTGCCCCTCCCTCCATCCCATTTTCCCTACCCCTCCCTCCACAGCGGGAGGGCACAGCAGAAGTCATTCACTCTCCATGAGTGAGCCAGGAGGCAGACCAACCTCCCCACATTTCATCCCTGCCACATCCCCTCATCTCAGATCTCCAGCTTCCAGAAATGGGAGAAATAAATCTGTTGTTCCAACTCCAGCCCTGAGCTCCACCTGAGCCTGATTTTCCGGCAGTAAGCCCAGGGAAAGATGACCAACCTCATTAATGATCACAGATATGCAAATTAAGGCGACAGCTTGGCGGCATTTTAGCAAGGCAGAGGACATGAACAGGAAACTGCATATACTGCCAAGATGGTGATAGCGAACCCTGCATCTTAGAAAGCCACCCCCAGATCTCTCCACTGTACCCTCATGCCATCTCAGAGCCTTCCCACCCCAGGGGACACTGAGTGCATATGTTCCCAAGGCTTTCTTGGAGGTTGTTCATGGCGACCTTGCTCATAATGACAACGTGATGGCAATAATAACTGTCACTTGGAGCCAGTATACTCTCTGGGGTACAGGGAAGAGGCTCTCAGGGTGCAGACCCTGAAGTATCTATTGTGAACACCTGTGGCTTTCTGATTGGAAAGTAGAGGTGTTTCCGGGTAAAATGGATTTTTTGTGGTCCCTGTTCCCTAATTAATCTTTGATAAGATCACCCTGCTGTCTTCCAACACCCACTGTTGGAAACCAGTGGGAAAATAAACCTGGCTCTGCCACCCTCCTGCTGTAGTTTGAGTGTGAAATGTCCCTCACAGGCTCATGTATTTGAGAACTTGGTTTCTGGCTGGTGGCGCAGTTGGCAAGCTTGGGGTTCAGGATGCACAGCTGGCTGAGCTGGTCACTGGGGGTGGGGTGGGCCTTGGAGAGTAATAGCCAAGCTCCTGGCAAGTACTCTACCACTGAGCCATATCCCTAGCCCCTGTTTCCTGTCCCAGTTCTGTTTCTGGTTCTGGCCAGCCACTCACAGCAGCTGACTGCCCAGGAGAACCCTCAGCTGGCTTCATCTTCGTGTGGCTAATTGCCCTTTGCCCTCTGGGTCCACCTCCAGATGGTCAGGCTGAGCGCATCTAGATTTGGTGTGTAGGAACAAGCAGCAAGCTCTGTGAGAACTTCCCAGCAATCCCCTGGGTGTCCTTGCAGACTCGCCGCCCCATAAATACCAAGGAGTGAGAATTGAGCCTCATTCTTAGATTCCCAACGTCCCTTCTTTGTGGCAATTGAGGACCCCAGAGCTCTGCTCCCTGCCCCATGTTCTGTATTTCAGAATCACGGTCTTCCATGGTTGTTTTCCAAATGGAAACTCTCAGACTCTTGCAACCCAGGAAGCCAGCTGCGTTACCTGCTGTGGAAGGACTTTCCCACCAAATGCCCCTGGTGTCTCTGCTGACCCCTCTGTCCTGATGGCACACCCGTGTGTTAGAGAACACAGGAAAAGGAAAGTTAATTTTCACCTGAGACTGGAAGATCCCTTTGAACACGTGGGAGTTACCATGAACCACACACATCTTGTCTTTTGGGAAACGAGCTTGTTACGCCCTTTGTGTGTTTGAGAAAGGTATGCTAAGCCTTGGGCTGCAGAGGGACAGTCAGTTATTCTTAGTGATGATTGATTTTCAAATTAGTTCTATATGTAAGTTGTCTACTGATAATAGACATGCGTTCTCAATACCGCTCCTCCCTCTGTCTCTCCCTCTTCCTCCCCTCTTCTTCCCTTCCTTTCTCTCCCTCCCTCTCTTCTTGAGACAAGGTCTCACTGTGTTGCTCCTGCTGGTTTCAAAGTAGCTGTAACCCCGTTTCTGACTCTTGAGCATGGGATTATGGGTGTGTGTCCTGCCTACCTCCCCAGCATTCTTGATAGTACTCGGGAGTTAGATGGGTGAGAGAGAATAGGAAGCAGAATCAAAATAGTTGGGCAACTTAATTGTAATTTATAACATTATCACAGCCTGGGAATGGGCCATCTTAGCTGCAATCAGAGCAAACCATGAAATGGATTCTTCAGATCCTGAAATCTGATGAAGTGGCACTGGAAGATTATCCCATATTTTTTAGTATTGCTGCTTCTTCTGGAACAACCATTGTGGATGCGGTTGTCATTTAAATTTTGGTTTGGGGCCCAAAAAAGTTTTGAGGTTGAAAAGAGATGCTAAAATCTAGACAGTTTTTTAAAGCTTTATTTATTGGCTGAAAAGCTGGTTTCTTTATATTGGTAGAGCAGAAATTAGCTCCTTTCAAATATATTTTAAAAACATAAATCCCTGGGCATTGTAGTAAGACTACCTCAAAACCTTTATGTTCGTTGATTTGATAAGCATAATGCATAGCGATGTGAGGAGAATACTTATTCTTGATGACTATTTACATATTTATTTTGTTTTATTAGCTATATCTTTTTTGAAGGTGGGGATTAGGTCACTGTGTATTGAACCCAGGGCCTTGTGCATCCTAGGCAGGTGCTCTACCACTGAGTCAATCCCAGCCCCTCACTGGGGGATTCTAGGCAGGTGCTCTACCTCTGAACCACACCCCAAACCCTCACTGGGGAATTCTAGGCAGGTGCTCTACCACTGAGCCAAGAGTCCCAGGACTCTTTACTTTTTGTCTTGGGAGGATCTCACCAAGTTGCCCAGCTTGGCCTAGAACTCAGGATCCTACTGCCCCAGTCTCCCTAATATCTAGAAACACAGGCCTTGGCTACTAGACCAAGACCCTATAATTATTATTTTTTTATACAATATCACTAGTATTTTTTTGAAAATGAAGTTTTAAAACATTGTTCTGTGTTATTTTTTTCATCAAATTGCCTGCAATTTCTGTCAAAGTCACTGTTGTGGTTACTGAATTTGAAAACCTTGACTTTTTCAATTGATTCTTCTCCATCAATCATAATATTTTAAGTTGTGTAAACACTTCTCTGCAGATATTGAGGTATCTGGTAAACTCAGAGCAACTGTGATTAATGGAAGCCAAGACCCAATGTTAACACCATACAATTGTTACAATAGGTAAACACTTTAGTCTAAGTTTTTAGAAAAAAATGGATTCTGTCCTTTCTCTTCCTGATTACCTTCTGTCGACAAACATTTTTATGAGTCAAAATCTGTGAAATAAGCTTCCTGTGTTTAAGATCCTTTGGAGTGTTTTGCTAATCAAACATGCTAGGAAATTGTAGAGACTCAGTATGAATTTATCAAATCCTGAATAAGAACCGTATCTATCAAAAGATGCTCCCCCCCACTTTGGATATTTCCAATCACAGTCTTCGAAGTTTAAAATTAAATCTTGCACATGGTTTGTGCTTATGCCATTTAAGTTGTTTACTTCCTGAAAGGCTTTTGTGGGGACAAATTTCAATGCCTTCCTGATTGCAGCCCGTATTCCCAATAATTGTGCTGTGGTAGGATCGTCAAGCGTTGCAGGTCTTTTGAAACTCCTTGATTACCTTAATTAAAAATTTATAACTGATTTGAAAAAAAATAATGTGTCTACAATTCAGACACTTCATTGACTAAAATAAAATAAAAATAAAAGAACAGCCAGCGTGGTTGCAGGCTGTTTCATTTGAATAAAGATATTCTAAGAGTCAAACATTTCTAAAATGTTTTGATGATAGGAGATTAAGTGAGAAAGCATTAATCTTTAACTATTTTTTAGGGGGACTGGAAAGACGGCTCAGTGGGTAAGAGTCACTGCTGCACACTGAGCTTAGATCGTAGCACCTATGAAGAAAGCTGGGCGTGGCCAGGCACTTCGAGGGCAGAGACAGGAGACTCTCTAGGGCTTGCTGGCTCTGGCTGCCACCATGTCAGTGATAGACCCTGTCTCAAAGGAATGAGGCAGACAGCAATAGAGCAAGACACCCAACTTCCTTCTCTGGCCTCAGTGAGCACACACGCATGCCTCTATACTACATGCACCTACACATGTAGATGTGGACATCTACACAAATATTCTCACACACGATAATGAAACAGTCCACCATCACCATCTGTACCTATTCTCACAGCTCACTCTTTGTTTAAACTGTAGTAGGCACATCTTTATTTTAGTGTTTATTTTAGAATATTGCCGTGTCATCGGAAGCCCTATTACACCCAGCACAGTTCGTCCGTAGATCTGTCATTTTGGTCAGAACGAAGTTTTCACCTTGACCATGTGCTCCTTCACCACCCAGAAGCTATTATCACAGTGTGAAGACAGTTTTTATCTTCCACAGTGAGTTTTTAAACTGAATTTTCAATGAGAATCAGGATGATCTTAGATGGCTTCCCTTCAACAGGGTGGAGTTTCAGAGACCCTGACTGTAGAAATTAGCTAAAAAGAAAATCCAGCTGTCGTCAAAATGATGGGATTTCCCATAAGAACATCTCTTGACCTTGAAAATGTTAAAGTAAATGAAAACAGAGGTGAGGGCAGAAACATCCTGGAGTGAACACAGCCAGGCAGCCTCGCCAGTGGCCCTGACAGTGCTTGGTGTAAAAGCATCCATAAAACGGAACGGGGGAAGTTCATTCTTTTGGTCTTTTGTGAAGTCTTGGAAAGGCCTCCATTAGAGAAAAACAGAACATGAGCTCAGCCAATCGGAAGTGGTCAAGTGCTTTGTGTGATTAGGAGCATCACCAGGAGACAGACCAATAAGAAAATTCTATGGCTGTAAATAAGCAAGTGTTTTCTATGTTTCCATTATTCTCTCTCTCTCTCTCTCTCTCTCTCTCTCTCTCTCTCTCTCTCTCTCTCTCTCTCTCTCTCTCTGTGTGTGTGTGTGTGCGTGCGCACGTGTGTGCAAAACTTTACGTTGTATGTGCACATGTGTGGGCCTGTAAATGAGTGTGCAGAGGTCACTCTCCTCTTTTTTCCTCTGATATAGGGTCTCTCATTGACCTTGGAACTGAACTAGCAAGCCACAGATGTCCTCTTGTCTCTGTCCTCCACATTGCTGGGGTCATTGGTATGCAGGGTCACACCTGCCTTTTCATGTGGGTGCGGGGATTTGAACTCAAGTCCTCATGCTTGCATAGCAAGTGCTTTACCCACAGAGCCATATCCCTTGCCCCTCTGTTTTAGGTCTTTATACAAATCTCTTTGGCATGACCCATCTATTTCTGGTTTGGATCTGTTAATTCATGAACCATTCTTTACTCAAATGAACTTTCAAAAAGGGTGTTTAATTGTGCCTCAGTTTACCTTAGAAATAAACAGCCACCGAACTGGGATCAGTTAACAATTTGGAAAATTCTGCAAGCAAGTCAATATATATATATATATATAAAATCGCTAATTTTCATTGTCTACTCAACAAGACTTAGAATCACCTAGGAGACACAGGGGAATGGTATATTTATAAAATTTATTTTAACTTTATTTTATGTGCATTGGTGTGAAGGTGTCAGATCCTGGGGAACTGAACTTACAGACAGTCGTGAGCTGCCATGTGGGTGCTGGGAATTGAACCCGGGTCCTCTGGAAGAGCAACCAGTGCACTTAATCACTGAGCCACCTCTCCAGCCTCGAGATGGTTGATTTTAATGTCAGCTTGTCACATATGGGTACATGGATAGACAGATGATAGATATATTGATACATAGATGATAGATAACATGTAGATGGTACGTAGATCATCAGACCGTGCAATGTTTTTGCTAATTGTTCCTTTGCAGCCAAGGTGTGTATCCATGAACCACGAACAGGGGAGGTTCATTCTTTTGGTCATTTGTGGAGTCTTGGTTTACTTCACAGTAGCACAGATTACTATGTTGAGAATTCTCCCACTCTGGGGCGTCTAATCAGTCTCTTTGAGTTTCAGCTTTTCTATATTTAAAGTGAAGAGAAAGAAGGCAACGCTTCCAAGCCATCCTGCAAAAGTGTAGCTGCAAACAAGGGATGCCTTTGAGCACGCTTTTGATGCCAGGTAAAGCATTCTCTTTCCGGGAGACGAAGATCCCCGGTGTGCTGCCCTTCTCTCCCGTTCTCAGTCTCTCTCTGACATCGCTGCTTTCGGGGAAGAGTTTTTCATTATTTCTTATGCTGCCAAGACGACAGACAGAGAGAGGAGATGAAAGGGTACGTTCTCATAAAGATTTACTTTCCTTCCAGCTAAAAGGTATCACTTACCCTGCTTGGTTTTTTAAATTTTAAAACATTTATCAAAGCGTTATGTGCGACTTTAAAATCAAATAGAATCATGGGGGTTCTAATGAGACCCAGTCTTCCCTACACCCAGATCCTTCTCCTCACTCACAACTACTGTGAGCTTCGTCACTGTGGTAAGTTATATGCAGCCTAAACTTACCGTGATAACCACTTTTAAGTGAGAATTTGAGTGGCTTTAAGCAATTGGAAGTGTCGTAAAACTGCCAGCACCATCCCCTGAATTAGGGCTCTATCCCAGTGACCACTCTCCCTGCAACCCTTAGTTTTAGTTCTGTAGTGATAAAATGCCTCGACCCAAAGCAACTCAGGAAAGGAAGGTTTTGCTTGGTTCACAACTCCAGGTTACAGACCACGTTTGTGAGGATGTCGAGGCATGAACTGAAAGCAACACATCCTCAGTTAAGAGCAGGGAGAATGAGCACTTGGATCCTCACTTGTCTGCTTGCTCTTCCTTTGTACTGTCCAGGAGCCTGCCTAGGGAATGATGCTGCTCACAGTGGGCTGTGTCCTCCTGTACAGACAGGCCAAAGACCAACCTGATTTTAGATGAATCCCTCAGTTGAGGCTTCTCTCTCCAGGTGATTCTGGGTTGTGTCAAGTTGACAGATAAACCATCCAGGACCATCTCCACCCTTACCATTTTTTCTAGAGGAATTTGACGATTCAAGGTGCTACGGGTCACAGGAAAGTATTATAAGAACTCATCTGGTTATGGCAAAGTCACTATCTGAAAGGATCAAGGAATTCCTTCAGAGGAAGCCAAATTCCAAGGAGCTTTTGGTGTTTCTTGCCTTGTTATATATCAGCTGTCTTCTATTATGAAAATCATGTGTGCCTTCATAGTTTTCCCAATTGATTTTTCCCTAAGAAGTGCTAACAGTGTGGACTGATCACTCTCTGGACATACACATTCAAGGTATTTGGAGAACAGCCTCAGGAAAGCCTTCTTTCCCCCCAGCTCATCTGTTTCTCCCCTTTCAGCACTGGAATCAGATATCTCCCTTAGCCACTTTCAAGGACTAACAGTAATAACAGTCCACATGCTAGTCTCCTGATTTAAAGTAAATTCCACAAGGAGACACTGCCTAGGTCAGGTGGATGGTAAGTAATTGCTTTTACACAATTTAGCTTGGACCCTTCTTTCTTACAGCCTTAGTAACTTTATAGACCCCTAACTTCTTACCTAACCACTTCTAGGAATGTAGACTGATCACATAGATCCCCTTTTTCATATACTAACCGGTCATTAGCACTCAGTTGACCTCCTCTTTTACCACTCCCAATTTGGATTGTAAAAGAAAGCCTGGTGGTCACTGCCTGAGGAAAATTCTTACCTACCTTTATGACCCCGTAGAATTCAAGCCTGGTGACCTTGCTTGGCCAGAGGATTGCTATTGTTTGGGTTTATAACTGGATTCCTGGGAGACATAGGAGGAACGTGGAGAATGGAGAGATGGAGAATGAAGAGGGACAAGGAAGATTTTGTCCAGAGAGAATGTGTGGACGAGATGGAAGATGAGGAATAGTCAGATGGGGAAGTACTAGTCGGGTAAGAACGAGATGAGAAGGACCTAGATGAGGCAGAATTAAGATGAGAGAATTAAGATAGAACTTAGAGGGAGCAGTAGATAAATATAGAGAGAAATTAGGCAAGAAAGGAGCTAAAGGAGAATAGAAGCTGTGTAGAGAATAATATCATAGAATAATAAAGTATACGGACTAGGGAGTTTCATGTACATAGATTCATTGCTTTTCATCAAAGATTAATTATCAGCTGGTTGTAGATTCTTCCTGGACCCTGGGAGGGGACTATCGAGGGGCTGCCCCCCCCCCAGTCCTCGATATCAAGGGACCTCATAGAAGTGGGATTACACATTATTTGTGTTTCGGTGAAGGGTTTACTTCACTGAGATTATTGGTGATGTTATGTGCTATGACTTAAATATGAACTGTCTCCCATAGGCTTATATATTTGAATACTTAGTTCTTATCTGGTGGCCTCTTTGGGGGAGTTACAGAAACTGTAGGAAGATAGAGCCCTGCTGGAGGAAATGGGTCAACTGTGGGTAGGCCTTAGGGGCTTCTGCTTAGCCCAGCTTCCAGACTGTTTCTGCTGAGATGTAGCCAGACGCACCACAGCTCCCATGGCAGTAGATGGGAGCCATCTTACCATGACAGACTGTGTCCTTTTAAACCATAAGATCCCCCAAACCTCTCCTCCCTTTTTTCTTTTATTGGTCCCACCTTGGTATCCTCTGTTGGGTGGGTTCTTCCTGCTGTTTGCAATTTGCAGAGCCCTCTAGGAACAAAAAGTGGTCCTTCTAAGGAGTAATGTCATTTCTTTCTACCTGCCTAAGTTTCCCTAAGTCACTGTTTGTCATATGACACTATTCCAGGGGAGACACGAACAAATATCTGCTCACCCCAGAGAAGGAGCTGACAACACACCAAAGTATGGATACCACCAAAGTCCAACTTGGTGAACCAATGGATTTTATGGGGTTTACTTTCAGGAATACGGGTGAGGAGTCACTTACAGGAGCAGAAATGACTCAAAGACAGGTGTATCACCAAAGTCCACCCAAGGATGGGTGAGCTCACAAAGCTGGAATCCTGGAGCACACTGCATGTGAGTGTTACAGCTCTGAGGGCAAAGGTTTCCCGGCAGTTGGGAGCCAAGGAGCACCACAAAGTCACACCACATAATAAACTGCCAAGGAGCACCACAAAGTCACACCACACAATGAACTTCACACAAGAGATTTATGGGGAGGGAAAAACACAGGAGGGTGGCTGCCTCTGCTCCAGTGAGAAGCAGCAGGGAACGGAGCAGAAGACAGGATTATACAGGGTTTCTTGGGGGAGGATGGGGATTGGTGAGATTTCAAGCCAAGCCCAGGGATTGGTGGGTTTTCAGACTCAGGGATTTTTTTTTTTTTTTTTTTTTTTTGGTGCTCAGGGCTTGGTGGGTTTTTAGGATCAGGGATTGGTGGATTTTGGTAAGTATTCAAACCCAGAAGCAGACACAGACATTTTGCCCTATATTGTACAGCCTGCAGGCAGCTCAAGCGGCTGAAGGATGTCCTGTCCAGGTGGCTCAGCTCCCTAGGCAGCTTGGCCAGTCTTAGTTGCTTCTAGGCAGTTCATCTGGTCTCTGCTTCTTCCAGGCTGCTTGGTCTGAGAAGTGACTCTCAGCTGGCTTTATTGCTTATATACTCTTGAGGAGGGAGGGCCTTAATGAATCTGGTCCATTTTGGGGACTTCCTGAAGCCATTTTGAGTTGTTTACTTCCTGTTTTATTGTGCCTTCCTCTAGGATTCGATGTTTCAATCTGGGAAGAGACTGCCACACAACAACACTCCTTCAGGGTTAAAAGGATGGGGCCAGGGAACCTAGGGATGAGAAGTGAGATGCATGTGTCTGGATGTGATAGCCAAGGCCAGTGATGGAAACCCATGAGGAACATGTGTAAGGTACCATTGTCTTCCCATAGGCAAAGAGCTGACTAAAAACTACAGCTACTTCTTGGTGGCCATGAGAACAGAGCTCTGTATAATTAACAGCACATGAGCCACCTGCAAAGATGGAGGTTAGCAATATGGGTGCGGTGACTAACAGATACAAGATCGTCTGCTAACAAAACACATCAGAGATGAACAGAGTGGGGCTTCAATGCCCTACCTGGTGGGCAGTGCGTGAACAGCACTTGATCAGCTCTCTGGTGGCGCCGGTGGGACACAGAGTATGTGAGCCCTCCACTGGCTTGTTCCATGATAGCCCAGGAAGGTAAGCAGTCTCATAGTAATGGTCTCAGCTTTTGTCCAGTGTCTGCCGTGGCACTACGACATACCCTTAGACAAGGAAGTTCAAAGGCCTGCAGGGAATGTCTGCCACTCCTGGGATTTCCTCTCACTTTCCCTATTTTTATTTTTTCTCTTCCTTTTCCTCTTCCTCCTCCTTCTCCTCCTCCACTTCTTTTTTGAGACGAGGTCTATGTAGCCCTGGTTGGCCTGGAACTCACTATGTAGAACCAGCCTGGTCTTGAACTCACAAATATCCATCTGCCTTTGCCTCCTGAATGCGTGGATAAAGGTGTGCACCCTCATGCCCAGCTTCCTCAATATTTCTTACTAAAGATTGCTTGCCCACTTTCACATGGACAACCACACAATACACACACATGCATACACAACACCTATTTTTAATAATTAAATATTGCTATAGAACAGTTACAGCAACATTTTTTAATGGACAAGAGTTTTCAAATGAAACCAGTTATTTCCCAGCCCGTTGCCACCATCCCATAGCCTCATGTGTGTGAACAGTGTGCGTAAATGGCTAGGATGTTCACGGCATCCATGTTCATTTCAGTGAGAAAATCTTGAATAAGGTTATTATTGAAATATTTGAGTGTTCACGTGTGTATGGTATATGCACATGTTTGTGTGGATGTGTGTTAGTGAACTTGTGCGGATGTGCACATGGAGGCCTGATGTTGACATCAGTGTCTTTCTCAGTTGCTGTCTGCCTTATTCTTTGAGGCAGGGTCTCTCACTGATTGCCTAGGCTGGCCGGCCAGTGAGTCCCAGGCACGCACCTGTCCCCACCTCCCCAGCCCTTGTGTAAATGTCCTTATGACTTTAAAATTAGAACAATTTAAAAGCCTCCAGCTATACATCAAGTGACCCCACCTCTGGGCTAGTGTGATGTGGGTGGCTGTGACAATTACTTGTCCATCTGTGTTGTCACTGCTGGGTGACTCAGGCTACCGAGGCATAATAGACTATTATGTGCGTCAGAAGAGTTTAAATCGTGTCATTTAGAACGGTTGCCATCCTTGACCACTGCTCGGTGTGGACTCAGAATAGACCACGTCCAAGGGTGAGAAGCACAGGGAATTATGCATTTTAAGGGTAAGTTAAATAGAAGAGAAGGAAAGGAGGACTCTTCCAGTTTGTCTCCAACAGCTCTTTAAGACCCACAGATTACAGTCACCATATCAAAAACGGCATACTGTGTTCTTTCTGTTTTAAAAATGGCATACTGTGTTCTTTCTGTTTTAAAAACGGCATACTGTGTTCTTTCTGTTTTAAAAACGGCATACTGTGTTCCTTCTGTTTTAAAAACGGCATACTGTGTTCCTTCTGTTTTAAAAAGTTCTGTTACAAAGAGAAGGAAGAGCAGTGGCAGGACCTAAGGTCACTTTCCATCCTTTGCAGATCCTGTCTTCATCCTTCCTGTCTACAGTGAGGGACGGGGGGGGGGGGGGGGGGAACAGGGCCTAGAATGTACCAGGCAAGGCTTCTCCTGATAAGCCACAACCCAACTTTCACTGAGGATTCTAGGCAGGTGCTCTACCACTGAGCCACACCCCAGCCCCTCACTGGGGGATTCTAGGC
>CABHPP010143508.1:22076-77503 GCA_902168425.1 Peromyscus attwateri
CTCTACCACTGAGCCACACCCCAGCCCCTCACTGGGGGATTCTAGGCAGGGGCTCTACCACTGAGCCACACCCCAGCCCCTCAGTGGGGGATTCTAGGCAGGTGCTCTACCACTGAGCCACACCCTAGCCCTTCACCGGGGGATTCTAGGTAAATGCTCTATCAACTGAGATACATCACTAGCCCTGTTTCAACTTTTGATTTTCTGATAGTGTCTCACTGGTTTGCCCAGACTGGCCTTGAATTCACTCTGTAGCCCAGGCTAGTCTTGAACTTGCTACCCTCCTGCATTAGCCTTCTGAGAAGCTGGGTTGATGGACCTGAGCTACCATGTCTGGCTGCTGTTCTTTTTCTCTTCCATTTTTTTTTTCGAGACAGGGTTACTCTGTGTAACTTTGGAGCCTGTCCTAGATCTCGCTCTGTAGATCAGGCTGGTCTCTAACTCATAGAGATCTGCCTGCCTCTGCCCCCCTAGTGCTGAGATTAAAGGCGTGTGCCACCACCACCTGGTCCAATTTTTTTTATTCTCTACTTCTGTTAGTCTAGATGACATGCTCTGCTTCCTCCACCATTGATCAGGCTCTCTCAAGCATAGCCTGCAAGTCAAGCCTCTTGCAGCAGTTCTAGAACCTTCTAAGAATGTGTTTTCATTTTCTGTTGTTCTGTTTTCTGGTTGAGTTTATCTTCCATGATTTCAGTGTCTCTCTGCAATCATTTCAAAGTTTGTATTATATCATTGAGGGTTACTACTTTGGTTTTTTTATCTTCTATTTTCAATTATGTGCACATATGTGTCTGTGCATGGGTTTACGCACATGAGCAAGGTGCTTGCAGAGGCCAGAAGACAGAGTTGGATCTCTTAGAGCTGCCCGATGTGAGTGCTGGAACCAAACTCAGGTCCTCCGTAAGAGCAGCAAGTGTTCTCAGCTGCTGAGCCGTATCTCCAGCCCTACCTGCTCTGGTTTGAATGGGGAGTAGGTGGTGCATATCTCACTCTGGCTCTATTCTTTTGTCACGTGCTCCTAGTGCCCATGATTTAGCCACACCAAAACACCCAGAGGACCCTGGATATGGCCAACTCTTTTCTTTGCTTAAAATGCTTTTGTCCTCTCTGGCTACTCTGAGTTTCTGTCCATTCCCTGTTTATAGCACCATCCCTCAGAAATGTTCACCAATAACAATCTACAGCCTGCTTCCAGTCCACCCAGGTGCTGGTGCAAACCTTTGTAATAAATAGCATCTTTCTTAAGTTTACTCATTTTCATATACATTTCCCCCTTAACTCCAAAATGAACTCCTAAAATTCTGGAACTTTCCTTTATTAAATTTGACCACCTTTGCCCTCTCTACCCAGTTTGATCATATTGTGGTTGTGTATTAGTCAGCAAGTGCTGTATAACAAGTCATTCTGAACCCGCAGGCATATAATAGCAATTCTCTCTTCGAGGCTCATATGTCTGCTGTTTGGCTGGGGCTTTGGGAGCTGAGTTTGTCTCCAGGTGGGTTCAGTTCAAGTCTGTTATGAATGCCTCTTATTATTCTGGGATAAGCAGGACACTGAGGGCATATTCTACTCATGACAATTATCTAAGTACAAGAATGCAAGCTCAACCAGAGGGAGACATCACATGACAGTTCCAGGTGACACTCTGTTATAGAGGAAGTCAAAGTGAAAAATTACACAGCTAATCAGATCACCTTCATAATCAACAGCAGAGAGAAACAAGCACAGCCATGCTACCTGCTCACTCTCTCTGCCAGCTTTCTTTAGTGTTACACAGTTCAGGGCCCAGCCTAGAGAATGGTGCCACCCATGGTAGGCTTTCAATTAACAGTCAAGACAGTCCCATATGGACATGTCTATTGGTCAGTCTGACCTAGATAATTCCTTGATTGAAACTCTCTTTTCAAGTGATTCTTGGTTGTTGCCTATTAACAGTTAAAACTAACCATCAGATCTACTAACCAACCATTGACCAAAATCTAGTCAAGCCCAAAATCAAGTAGTAAAGGAAATACACAGCCCACCATGAATCCAAGCACATAGAGGAGGATTTCACACCACTAATTCAGTCTTTTCCAAGGTATTTGCAAAATCAATAAAAATGAAATATTCAAGAGATTCCAGAAAGTTCTTCCCTGATTGCACAGAATTTAATAACTGAAACTTTATGTAGATGTGTGACCAAGACTTGAGAGTATAGGGTTAAGATATGGTTGAGCCTCTGAAGGGCCAGGGACCTTGGCTCCCTGGATGGCAGAAACTGTAGGATAACAAAATCTAGTGTCAGGAGATGAGGGTCATCAGAGGCAATGCCTTGGACAACGCATCCCTTAGAAGGGATTAATGGAGATCTCTTGGGGTCCTGGTTAGTCTCTTGAGAGAACTAACCACCCCCTGCACTTGATCCCTTCTGCAAACAGCTGGTTTTCTTCCTTCTTCTTTTCTATACTGTGATGTAGCCAGAGGACAAACCAACTGGGCCACCCAACCTTTAAACCGGTGAGCTAAACAAATCTCTTTTCCTTATAAAGTATCTAGCCTTGGGTATTTTGTTACAGCAACGAAAACAGCTTAATGCAGTGAGGCTGCGATATCCCCAGCATTACCCCCACTCAGGCTTGTATTTCTATCGGTATGTGTGTATGTGTGAGCAAGCAAGTATGTGTGTGTGTGTGTGTGTGTGTGTGTGTGTGTGTGTGTGTAGGTCAGAGGTTGATGTGTGCTCATCACCCACTCTCCACCTTATTTTTTGAGACAAGGTCTCTTATTGAATCTGGCTTTTGCCAGTTTAGCTAGACTGACTGGCTAGTGAGTCCCTAGAATCAGGCCCTAACAATGGGTCACATGACCACATCTGGAGGATTCAGATTCATGTCCCCATGCTTGCATGAAAACACTTCACTAACTGCAGCATCTGTCCAGCCCTATCTCTTGGCTCAGTTTCTCATGAAACACAAATTGTATGAGATCAAGCTACGGGGTAGAGAGACCAGAGCCTGGTGACCGACTCAAGCCATCCTCCACTGTACTCTCTAGCTGTGGCAGGGTGAAGCAAGCCAGCTACATCCAGGTAAGACCACCTCCATTCCCACTCCAACTTTCTCTACTGATGCTTCCCTTGGGCCCTCAAAGGCAGCAAAGGCAGGAGCCATATTAAATTCTCGCAGGCCGTCTCATTTTATTAGGCTGTTGCTGTAAGATGGGTTTTGGCATCTGTGTGGGAATTATTAGCAAAGCTGGTGGAGGAACAAATATTTTGGCTCATTATTGTTCCTTTATTAATGTTTGTTCTTTTGATTATTTGTGGGATTCTATTAAAGGGAACCAAGGAGGATGAGGCCCTTTCCAGGTTCCTGTTCATAGACGTTAATCTTAGAGATTTTTTTCTGCAATGAAATTTGTTTTCAAGGTTCATTTTTTTTGTTGTTGTTGGGCTGGTACAGCATTTGCCTTCATAATTTTTAGAGAATTGGGGTTGGGAATAATATTCATAAATATTTATTTCCTGAACAGTTTAATTCTTGTGCTTAAAATGTTTGGGGGAAATTGGAGGGGAATAGATTTTCATTATGTAGCAGAAAAGTTGAATAATTGAGTTGGCACTTTGGAAAATTTGCTAGAGAATTAAAGAGAGTTAAGGGGCATCTGAGGTGGTGCAGTTAAGAAACCCCACTCACCATATGGAGGAGGAGGGCCAGGAAGGGCCAGGAAGGCATTTTGAGCAATGGATGCTCTTGATCTTTATAAGTAATGATTCCTACTGCACGAGGCTAGAGTTATCAATTACTCGTTGTTGTATGAACTGTTCCGGGGAGACATGAACAAATGTCCACTCACCCCAGATGGGCCAATGATGGAAGACCCAAGCAATGATGCCCTCAAAATCCAACTCGAGGAACCAATTTGAGCTTCCTTACAGAGCATAGGTGAAGGGTGATTGGCAGGAGTATAGGTGACCCCAAAGCAGCTGCCTCTCAGTGAAGTCCCATCCCAGTGTCACTGACAACCTCACGGAAGCTGCAGCATGGAGTCCCCCTTCCAGTCACTATCCCATGTCCTGTGTACCCTGTCACCTCCCAAGATCACTTGCAGCTGTGAGAGGGCAGGAGGAAGTAATGGCTGGACTCCCAGGTCAGGCTCCTCTGACCCACCCCTTCCTTTCTAAACCAGAGAGTGTCAATAGCTTTGCTACCATTACCATAGACCTGGCTACCTCCTCATTTTTCTGTTTATTTTGTTGCCATGGCTACTGGGCCAAGGTAATCTCTACTTCAAGATGGCAATGGTTCTATCATGCCATATGACAACACTGTAGAGAGCCATATTGCTAATTGCTATGATAGGATGTCCCCTCGGCTACTGTGGCTTATGTACTCAGTGTCGGAGGGCAATACTCCAAGGCATGTGTACAAAAGATGAGGTTTAGCTGAAAAATGTTTCATTATGATTTTTTTAAAAATATAATAACCTCAGAGACTGTTTCAAAGTGATGTGTCTCAGCTCCATGGTTTAGACACAATGACAGTGTCTATCAAGCAGTTTGAGGGTCCTGAGTTTCTCTTCATTGGCACTGTGGACCTTCTTGGCCAGGTGCACTTTGGGGTGCTGGGCAGCATCTGTGGTCTCTAACCGACAGACATCACGTGACAAACCTGAAATGTCTGGAGACAGTGCCAAATTGTTCCTTGAGTGGGGAAAAATTGTCCCTCGTTGAGAACCACTCACAATCTGAAAGCGATTGTGTGGTCGGTAATCAGGGAGATGCAAATCAGAATAGAATTAAGCGCTATTTCCTCATTACATTTGCAGAAACATAAAGCTGGACCATGCTGGATGCTGGCAGCCCTGCAGGGTGACGGCTTATTCCAGCAGGTGAGGAGTGCTTAGGACGAGGGATTTGGGGGAACAGTTGGTGAGTTCTATTCAAAGTAACAACACTCATGTCCAGTGGGTTGAGACACGTCTCAGGATTGGCTCAGGAGGAAGAGACACACTGTTGGGAGTGGAAGCCTTTGAATGGTGTGCTCTTTGCAAAATGGCCAGAGTGACAGGACATGGCACAGCCTTAAATGCAAAGCATCACCCGCAAAATGGACACATGTGTATGTGCCGATGGACATGAAATGACATCAATTAAATCAATTAAAATCAATGATTATTTTATTACCATCTATTAATTAACAAAAAGGAAAATTACCCAGGATTTGATGTGCTTAAATAATTGTACTTACGTTTTCAACTTCCACACGTGGATGGTAACCACCCTGACAGAAATGTTGATTTTTTTTTCTAAAGAGATTTGTACCCCTCCTTTTGGCTGTATTGATATTGGTGAAAGTGGGGCCCTTGAGAGTGACAGAATCTTTATTGTTTCACGTGGGCAATAAATGCTCAGGGAGGTGGGAAAGCAGCCACCACCAAAGCCACATTTGACCCATGTCTTTACCTCATGAACTGGAAAAATGAACTTCAGGACCACAGACAGGGAGGGTGAGTGTTCAGAAGGAGTTTACTAAGGATGAGAGGTGAAGAGACAAGAAGCAAGCCAAGCTCCTGTACAGCAGGAGTGAGTCCCAAATATGGGTTGCCACTGAGGGTCCCTGTGATGACGGTTAACTTTAAGTGTCAATTGACACCACATACAATCACCTGGGAAGAGAGTCCTTATGAGGGATTGTCTACGTTGGGTTTGGCCCATTGGCTTGTATGTGGGGATTTTTTTTGAATTGAGTTTTAATTGATGCAGGAAGACCCAGCCCACTGTGGGTGGTGCCAATCCTTAGGCAGGGGATCCTGAACTCTAGTGGAGAAATTGAACTGAGCGTGAGCAAACAAGAAAGCATGCACGCATTTCTCTCTGTTCCTGACTGTGGCTGTGACACTGCAAGCTGTGTGAAGTTCCTGCCTTGACTTCCCCACCGTGATGGACTGGAACCTGGAACTGTGAGCTCAAACAAACCCTTCCTCCCCTAAGCTGCTTTTTTTGGCCAGGGTGTTATACTACAGCCGCAGAAAAAGAAACTCCTCATCTAGGAGTTAGTAGAGCTTTACTGGAGAGAGGCAGGAGCACGGGAGGGGTGAGTGGGTCAGTCCAGTTGTCCCAGTCATGGGGTGTTCACTCAGCTGGGTTTTGGTCATAGCCCCCTGTAACCCTTCCAGACTCTGGTGCTCATTTTAGGATGTGTAAGAAGGCAGAAAACGGAATAGGAGCCAGGATGCTAAACACCTCTGGCATCACTGGCCTCTGTGTAGGACAGAGCCACAGAGCATTTCCAGTTTCTGACCACAGTCAAGGGCTGGCTTCAAGACTGTCTTGTTTTTGAGGACCCCCTTTCCCTAAAACTGCCTGACCAGTTTCTGTCTCTCATGACTATTACGCTACTGAAACCATAGGCCTAAGAAATTGGAGTTTTCCCCGGAAATCTTACTTTGGGAATAAGAGGAAAAAGGCTGAAGGCTGGTGTTAGCTGGACAGGAATTTGTCTCCCAGAGGAGTCCACACAGTTCTGACAACTTGTTAGCTCACCTTGTAGGAGATGCTGAAGATAAGACGGTGATGGGCTAGTGGTTGACAGGACCACACCTTGATGGGAACTGCTTAGATAGACATCCTTCTTGCCTCACATCAGGACCCCAAAGATAGCCTTGAGGGATTTTTTTTGGGGGGGGGGGAATCACCAGACTTATATTTGTGCCAATGTGGCTGCTCTGAATACATCTCCATTTTTTTTTTTTTTTTTGCTTTTCCTTATTGTCTCTGTAAGTTGCCTATTGAAGGCATATGGCTGAGTCTAGACTGTTGGACTTGGGCCTTAACATCTCTGGTAAGGACAGATATTTTCTTCCATCACACACAGGCATGTAATGCTGCCTCCAGCTGTTTCTTCTTCCTTTGTTCTCACTGAAGGGATAGACAGTGCCCCCTCAGACCCTGTCCCAAGTGTGGCCACAGCCACCCCATGACTGGAACAACATAGCCGACTTCCCTGAAATAATCAACTCATAAGGAGCAAATGCTGGCTCACATCTGCTTCACATCACACACGTGGCAGGAAGAGGTCTGTGTTCTTCATGGCCAGCAGGGAGTTAAAGCCAGGGAGGAGCTGGGATGCTAATATCCCCTTCAAGGGTGTACTTCCAAAGACCTAAATGCCCCCTGCTAAGCCCCACCTCTTAAAAGTTCTACCCACTCCTCACAGCTGGGGAACAAGCTTCCACACAACCTCTAGTCCTGGCTCTTACCCCCTCTCCTGCGTGGCCCCTATACCGAATTCCTGTCTATTCTAGTTTTCTTTCCTTATTGTGATCAAATACCCTGACAACAAGCAACTTATGGATGAAAGGCCTTATTTTAGCTCAGGATTCCAGGTTGCAGTCCATCTCCGAGGGGAAGTCACAGCAGGAGCCTGAGACAGCTGGTCAGTCACATCACATCTACGATTAAGAGCGAGAGAAATATATGCATGCACTGCTTGCTCGTGCCCAGTTCCATTTCTCTATTCTCATACAGTTCAGACCTCCTGCCTAGGGGTTGGTGCCGCCTATAGTGGGCTGGGTCTTTCCACATCAATAATTTTAAGACTATCCTTCGTAGACATCTTCTCGGACCAACCCAATGTAGACAATCCCTACTCAAGAATCTCTTTCCAAGTGGTTCTAGGTCATGCCAAGTTGACTGTTAAAGCTAACCTCCTCACACTGACTTGGTTCCCACCTATCGCTCTTACAGCTTCTTTCATTGCATTTATCACTGTTAACACATCTTCACATCATTAGCACCCGACTCTCCGGAGACCTCATGCTCCAGTGAGCCAGACACCAAGTCTCTTTGCATTGACGTCAGATCTACAGCACCCAGCATTGCACCTGGCGGGGAGTGGTGCTCCATAAATGTCAATACCGTTAACTAATATTAATGGAAGTGCTAAATGGCTTCCAACACACCTGTGGGGGGATGCATCAATACTCTCTAAATGGATGCAAAAATCGTCCTGATGGCTTCCCCTCTTCTGAGTAGAGGCAGGTTTCAGACAGAAATACATGTGGAAAACAAGCTCTCACCAGATGTCTTTGGGGGATTGTGTGTGTGTATGCATGTGCATATATATATATGTATATATATATTTCTCTCTGTGTGTTTGTATATATGTATGTGCATGCATATATATTTGAGTTTCTGTGTGTGTGTGCCATATATGTGTGTGTCTGTATATATATATGTGGCTGCATATATATGTGTGTTTCGCTCTGTGTGTTTGTGTTTGGTTATATGTATGCGTATGCATATACATGTGAGTTTCTGTGTGTGTTTGTGTATACATATGTGTGTGCATATGTATGTGTTTCACTCTGTGTTTGTGTATACATATGTGTGTGCATATATATGTGTGTTTCACTCTGTGTTTGTGTTTAGGTATATGTATGTGTGTGCATATATAGGTGAGTTTCTGTGTTTGTTTGTGTATACGTATGTGTGTGCATATACATGTGTGTTTCACTCTGTGTGAGTATTTGTGCATATGTATGCATGTGCGGATACATTTGTGTTTCTGTGTATGTGTATTTGCACACATATGTGTGTTTCTCTCTCCGTGTATATGTATGTGTATATATATGTGTGTTTCTCTTTCTCTGTGTGTATGTATATGTATGTTTCTCTGTGTATGTGTATGTGTGTGTTGTGCACATATGTGAAGGTCAGAGGTACTCTGTCACACTTTGCTTTTTCCCTTGGGACAGGATCTCTTCCTAAAACTGGAGCTAGGTCAGCAGCCAGCAAGTGCCAGCCATCCTCCTGTCTCCATCCTCTCATCCCCCAGAGCTGGGGTTACAGGGGTGCTGGCCCACCTGCCTTTTTGTTTTCAGTGTGGATAATGGAGATTGAAACTCAAGTCCTCACAGTTTGCAGCAAGCACTCTTACAGAGCCAGTTCACCAGCTCCAAGCTCTTGGCTTTTGAGCCGTTTGTTACTGTGTGTGGTACAACCTTGCCTATCTTTGGGAGTGTGCAGCCGAGGATACAAATGTCGTGAGTGGTCCTTCACGGTTATTATCTCAGTCCAGACTAGGAAGAAATATAGTGCTGTTCTCAGTGGTAACCGATCAGCTGAATTCTCCCTAGCAGAAGGTTTCTACACAGAGCAGATAAGACCAGAAAAAAATGACAACCGTTTTAGCAAAATGAAACATCTTCATATTTCAAAACCCCAAGCTGCAGACAAGGGACTCTGATGACCACTGACTGCAAATGTAGAACATGATGAGAGAGATCACCAATCTTCAATAAAATATTTTTTCACTTGTTTGTTAAAAAATTATTTACTGAGCACCTATTCTGCACCTGGCATTTCTCTGTGTGATTTATTGGGGGAAGAAGGGAGTGAAAATTCCCACTGGCCTAGAGTTTGCATCCAAGGGAGATGCATGTGATAAACAGCCAACATAGCACATAGATAAAGGGGACAACATGATAGAAAGTTATAAGTGAAGAATATATGTACATATATATATCTGGTTTTAAAAGGGTGTAGCCAAGAAAACTAGGCCAGAAACAATGAGAAGGATGCTGCCCTTTCAAATGAGTGGTCAGGAGGGCTCTTATTGAAAAAGTGACTTTTGAGCAAAAATGTGAAGGAGGGAAAGAGAGAGGGAGAGAGAAAGAGACAGCTTGAGCTTCCCTGCCTGGCCCACAGTCAGGACAAATCTGTCACCCACCAGTCCCACAGCTGCTCAGACCCAACCAAGTAAACACAGAGACTTATATTGTTTAAACTGTTTGGCCTAATGGCTCAGGCTTCTAGCTATCTAGTTCTTACATCTTAAATTAATCCATTTCTATAAATCTATACCTTGCCACGTGACTCGTGGCTTACCGGCATCTTCACATGCTGCTTGTCATGGCGGCAGCTGGCAGTGTCTCCTTCACTCAGCCTTCCACTTCCCAGAATTCTTCTCCCTGTTAGTCCCGCCTATACTTCCTGCCTGGCCACTGGCCAATCAGTGTTTTATTTATTGACCAATCAGAGCAATTTGACATACAGACCATCCCACAGCAGAGAGAGACACAGAGAGAAAGAGAGACAGAGACAGAGAGACAGAGTCACACACAGAGACAGAGAGAGACACAGAGAGAGAGAGACAGAGAGAGATATGCAGTAACCAGGGAAGGGAAATATTGTCTGCAAAAGCTCTGGTGTGGGGTCAAGCCTGGTGTTGTACAGAAATATTCTCTGAACTGATTCTGAACTTTTGTTTTTCTCCATAAGACTCAGGAAGTGAACAACTCACAAGTCCCAGAAAGTTCTGAAACTTACAGGATTACAAAGGTTTACTGCTCTCAGGTTGTATAAGCAGTAGAGACCATCTGTATAAGGTTTAATGTATGGAACTGCTTGCAAGTCCTGCAAAGAGCTCCAGGGCTCCATCCTTCATGAATCAACACCCAAGCCAGTGTGGGCTCTTTGGAGACTCCCTTTGAGTCACCTCTGATCCTGTGACTCCTCACCCATACTCCTGTAAGTGTCATTAGTTAGGCAAACTTGGACTAGTAGACTTGCTTTTCTGGCTCACCTTGGTTCTATATCTGGGGTGAGATGTTTGTTTACATTTTCCCAGGAAAAGTCACACACTACCAGGGGTGCTTGAAGTACAGTGGAGGATAATGGACTGGCTGGGTGGGTGGAATGAATACTTATAAATGGGAAAGCAGAGAAGAAGGGAGAAGAATGTGTATGTATGTATCTGTCTATTCATGTACATACACTTGTGTATATGTGCGTACATATGTACGTGTGTGTGAGTCTGTATGTGTAGGTGTGTGTGCATGTGTTTGTATGTGTATGAATGTATGTAAATGTACATGTGTATATATTCATGTTGAGGCCAGAGGTCAGCCTTGGGTGTTGCTCTTCAAGAGCCTTTTTAGGTCAGATTGTACATGTATTTATGGTAAAGGTATTTCAATTTTGTTTTAAGATATTTTCATAATGAAGTTCTAAGAGACTGCTGTGTGCAGAATTAGTTGTGAGACCAGTAAAGACACTGAGAAATTGTTTTATTTTGTTTTGTTTTACCCCGCAGCTGAGGATCCAGGCCAGTGTTCCCAGTTCCTAGACACACTGGTTAAATTAAGAAACTGTATGTAGATGAACCCAGTTCTCAAATAAGATAGGATGAGATCCTGGATCCCACTACTCTGGGTTAAGACCAGAAGGGGAAGCTAGAGGGTCAAAGGGGAGAATTGGGTTGGGTATCATTGGTTTGTACACAGTAGGAATCTGGGCTGGGTATCATTAGTTTGTACATGGTAGGAAAATGGGTTGGGTATCACTGGCTTATTCATGGTAGGAATCTGGGTTGAGTATCACTGGTTTGTACATGGTAGGAAAATGGGTTGGGTGTCACTGGTTTGTACACGGCAGGAAATCTGGACTGGGTATCACTTGTTTATACATGGTAGGAATCTGGGTTGGTTATCACTTCCTCAAGTGGTCCCCAAACTCCGTCTGTGGGGATCGGCTACAACGGAGGGACACGGGGTCAGCATCATTCTAGCTACAAGTCACCTGAGTGTGGTCCCCAGAGAATTGCAGATATCTTTAGATGGGGCCTGAAGAGATGGGAGGTTTTAGAATGCTCTGGAAGTGATGCGGGCCTTCGAGGGTTGTAGTCCAGTCCCGATTCTGACTCCTTCCTCTCTGTGTCCCGCCCATCAAGATGTGGAGACTCACCACCACGGACTTCCGCCGCCATGTCTTCCTGCCCTTGCGCCTTCCCCCGCCATGATAGACTCCCCTGAGACCCTGAGGAAGACAAACCCCTTCTCCTCCGAGTTGCGTCTTCAGGAGTTTGGCTACAATGACTACAATCAGAGCCATACAAAGTTTTTTTCAAAACCTTTTATTTTATTACTTATTTATGTGTATGTGTGAGTATGTGCATGTGTGGGGAGGTGCCCTCAGAGGCCAAAATAGCTCTAGCTCCATGTCCCCTGGAGCTAGAGTTACAGGAAGTTGTGAGTCGTTTGACATGGGTGCTGGGCACTGAATTTGGGTCCCCTGGAAGAGCAGGGGTACTCCTAACTGCTGAGTTGTCTTTATAGCTCCATGATTTTTTTATTGAGACCAGATCTCCTGTAGCCTAGGCTAGCCCAGAATTCATTAAAAGCTCAGGATGACCTTGAACTTGAGATCCTCCTGCTTTCACCTCAGAGTGCTGGGATTACAGGTGTGCATCACTATGCCCAGTTCCTGTGGCTCTGGGGATGGAACCCAGGACTTCCTGAGTGTGCTACAGCCCCAGCCTTGTAGATGTAGAGATATTTGACTTACTGCTACAAAACTCATATTATCTCATTGAAAAGCCTTGGAGACACTGAAACTAAATGAATCCTTACATACAGCATATAATGAGAGAGCCAGGTTCAGAACCCAATTTCCAACTTCCTTATGCCTTAACTGTGACTTCCTTGGCATCCACGATTTCCCGTGTATTAGTGTGTTTATACATCTCCCCTGCCTCTCTGTCTCTGTTTAAGAGACTTAATCTCTGCAGGCCAATCGCGGTCCCTGAAGGAGGAAGGAGCGATAGTCCCTGAGCATCCCAGCCCCACCCCACTCCCCATGTCTGCAGAGTCTTCATGGTCCTTGAAGGAGGAAGGAGCGATAACCTCTGAGCATCCCAATCCCCATCTCCCTCCATGTCTGCAGACTCTTCATGGTCCTTGAAGGAGGAAGGAGCGATAACCTCTGAGCATCCCAATCTCCATCTCCCTCCATGTCTGCAGAGTCTTCATTTGTGGATTCCAGTAACTGGCTGGAAACACTGCCTCTGGACTGAGTCCACACAGGTGTTTTCCTAAACAACATGGTATAGTGTCTGATGGGAGGATGCGCGCAGGTTATATGCAGACCATGCTTTTTTATTTAGGGATGTGAATATTCGTGGAGTTTGATAGCTGCAGAGAAATCCAATTTCCCCATGATACCAAATGATGACTGTGTAATACTGTTCTTCTCCTTCTTGCTTCTGTTTTTGCTCTTTCATCTCCTCCTATTTCTTCTCTCCGTACTCTATGATTCCACCCCTTTGTCCCTGTGAAGTTAGATGACAACAGTATCCCATGGTGCTGTGGTCAGTCACTGACACCTGGAGCAGGTCTCTTGTCTTCAGTTAGTCCCTTTGGGAAACCCTTACCTGTCCCAGTTCTGTCCCTGTCTCAGAGAGTTCTCTAATATTTTCTTGCTCTTCCTATCATATCAGATGTGTCCAGGGCCCTTCATATGTTAGGCAAGCACTGTAACACTGAGTCACACCCCAGCCCCTCACTGGGGGACTCTAGGCAGGTGCTCTACCACTGAGCCACACCCCAGCCCCTCACTGGGGGATTCCAGGCAGGTGCTCCACCACTGAGATGGAGACTCAGCCATCAGGAATGAGCACTTGCAGCTTGGGGCCAACAATGGTCATGAGTTTTAACTGTGAACAGCAAAATGAATGTGGTATATTGGAGCAGAAAAGGGACTTAGGACTCTTGGGACCTCTTGAATGTCTAAGAGCCAGGTTTGGAAGCTTCCTAGCCACTGACAAGGCTCACAGGCCACACTGGCTAGCAGCTGCTGCAGCCAATACTTGGGATCCCCAAGGGATTTGCCTGCCTGACCCCCTCCGACCCCGGCACAAGAGCTGCCACTGCTGGCTCTTGACAAGGGACATGGCTGTCCTTCTGCAGCCGCTCTGGGCAGGAGGAGGCCCGTGAGGTCCATTTCTTGACTTTTTCTGGCTTCTATCTCAAAGCCCTTCTGTGGACACTGACAGCTGGATTTAGAGTCCACACCCAGCTCCCCAGGGAGGATTGAAGAGGGGACGCAGCAGTTTCCAGTGCAGTCCCAAGCCTAGACGTGAGGGTTGGCGGCATGAGGGACAGAATTAACAACACACAATGAGATGTTAGAGTGCCCATGCTCCAGTGACAGAATGAGAGTCCCCAAAGCACAACTGTGGTCACTGTGATGGCTGTTCTTGGTTGGCAACTTGACTACATCTGGAACAAACTATAATCCTGAAATGGAGGGCGCACCTGTGAAGTGGGTGAATCCACTTCTAGTCTGGACCTTTGAGGTAGGAAGACTCACCTTTGATCTGGATCTTGGGGGGAAAGACACACCATGAATCTGGGCCACACCTTCTGCTGGAAGCCTGTGTAAGGACAACGGAAGAAGGAAGGTTTTGCTCTTTGCCTGCTTGCCCTCGCCTTGCTAGCATATCCATTTCTTCACTGGAATTGGAGCCTGCTTCTTTGGGATTCCAGCAGATACTGAAGACCAGCTGAGACAGCCTCGTGGGATTGAGAAACTACTGGACTCTTGGATTTTCCGTTTACAGCCAGCCATTGTTGGATTAGTTGGACTGCAGCCTATAAATCATTCCTATAATTTCCCTTTTCATATATATATATATATATATATATATATATAATATACACACATATATAAAGGGAATAGATAGATAGATAGATAGATAGATAGATAGAGAGATAGAGAGAAAAAGAGAGAGAGAGAGAGATTCATTCCATCAGTTCTGTGACTCTGGAGAACTCTGACTAATTCAGTCACATCACTTTACACTGAAACCACCAATGCATCCAATGTGAGTTAGGGTTGCTCCAGTCCATCCTCCTATGGTGGCTCCACTCAGCTGCCTTGGACCATTCTGAATTCCTGGGTACCCTGCTTTTGTTTGCCTGATATTTCCATGGCCAGGGATTCCATTCTCCAATGTATTCAGGGTTTACACCACAGAACTTCCTTCAAAACTGACAATATTATTAATTTCTTGGAGTTAAGATCCTGCCCTTCCTACCCTGGGTTCCTACCCAGGATTCAATTAGCCACTAACTCACTCCTTCCCACGTTGAGGGATATTTGATCGGTGCCCACTATGATACTAAGTTCAACGCACTCTTCACTCTTCTTAGGGAGGTGAAAAAAGGTCTGTTCACCCGAGATAGGGTACCCATGGCAGGACAAATAGACACTCAAGTCTAGCTTGGTGGATGAATGAGTATTGGTTAAAGTACAAGTGAGGAGCTCCTTACAGGATCATGGGTGGGTACTCAACTATAAAAATACCCTCCTCCAGCCGGGTGGCAGTGGCACACACCTTTAATCCCGGCACTCTGGGAGGCAGAGCCAGGTAGATCTCTGTGGGTTTGAGGCCAGCTTGGTCTACAGAGTGAGATCCAGGACAGGCACCAAAGCTACGCAGAGAAATTCTGTCTTGAAAAACAAAAAAACAAAAACAAAAAAAAAAACCAAAAACCAAAAACAAAACAAAACAAAACAAAACAAAACTCTACTCTGACCAGTGATTGATAACTTTATATATCCCTGAGGAGGGAGAGACCCTGGTGGCTCCCCTCTCCCCTAGTAACTGTCTATATATATCAGAGAGGGTCTTTGGGTTCTAAGGAGGTCAAACATACAAATTACTGCCTCATATGGTCCCAGAAACGTGGAGGCTCTGCAGACCCCAAAGCTGACCCTGCCATGGAGCTCACGGTCCAGCCAATCAGCTGGCTTCAATATCCTTCTCTGCCTCTTGACATTGTCGCTTCCCCCTGGCAAGGCAGGCTCAGTGCCTCTAGAGACCTGCCATCTTGCAGGGAGCTCAGAAAGCCCATTGGGGAGTTGGGGAGATGGTTCAGTCAGTAACATGCTTGCCTCCAAAGTGTGAGGATCTGTGTTTGACTCCCCCGCCCCTAGAACTCACATAAAAAGCTGGGTGTGGCCAGGCATACAATCCCAGTGATGATGGGATGGGAAGAGAGAGGAATTCCTGGGATCTTGCTGGCCAGCAAGCCTAGCCTACTGGTGGTGTTCCAGACCAGTAAGAGAACCACTCATTTCTGTTACTGTGACGTAATATTTTGACAAAAGGTGGCTTAAATCTGGCTTAGAGCTACAGGTCAAATCAGATCCACTTGAGGGGAAGTTGAGGCAGGAACTTAACGTAGTGACTCAGCATCACACCTACAATCAAGAGCAGAGAGGAACGATGCTTGCTGCCTCTACTCAGCTAGCTTTCTTCACTCATATGCAGTTCCAGGGCTAGCCCATGGAATGGTACTGTCCATATTTTAGGTCTGTCTTCCCACCTTGATTAGCTGTCAGGACAATACTCCTCAGACAAACATGCAGGCCACCCGATCTAGGTAATTCCTCACTAAAACTCTCTTCCCAGATTATTTTAGGTCGGATCAAGTAGACAATTAACCACCATACTGTTTCAAATGAAAAGTGGAATGAGCCTGGGTGGGGTTAGGACCCAATGTTGTCCTCTGACCTCCATATGCATGCACACACACATGCACACACACCACACAAACATGCACACACACACATACCACATGAACATGTATGTACATGCACCCACACTGCATGAGCATGCACACACACACACACACACACACACACACACACACACACACACACCTCCATCAGCCTTCATTGCACTCTGCAGAAATAGAGAGTTAGAGAGAGAATTAGAGCTGGGAGTTGGGTTCAAGGTATGTATAGTGAGTTTCTGCTCCAGTGGGAATTTGGGGACAAATCTTACTGAGACTTGACCTCTCAGACCGGCATAGTTTGAGTGTGAAATGTCCCCCACAGGCTCCTATGTCTGAACACTTGGTCTCCAGCAGGTGGTGCTGTGTTAGGACTGTGGAGCTGTGGCCTAGATAGTAGAAGTGGGTCACTGCAGGTGGACCTTGAAGGCGATGTGTGCTTCTGTTGCTCACCACCTGGTGTATTCTGGTCCAGCAAGACATGAGGAGCTGAGGCTGAGGAGGTGGCTCAGCTGTTGTCTAGGACTTTGTCAACTCACCACAAGCTAGGGTCTCACATGGACCTGCAGGCAAGTCTCTGGGGACATTGTCTTGATTAATGATTGATGTGAAAGGGACTATCTCATGGTGGGAGATACTACCCCTGGACAAGTAGTCCTGGGTTCTATAAGAAAGCAGGCTGAGCAGGCCATGAAGAGCAAGCTTTCAAGGTGTGCATCTTGACTGTGCATTCTTCAGTGGTCCCCCCATCTCCATTCCCCTCCCCCACCTAAGCTCCCCCCCAGGTGCCTCTTTCTCTGTCCCATCTGAGCTCCTTCCAGATTCAGCTCAGGACTCTTTAGCCAGTCTGTGCATGCTCTTTAGCTAGTCTGTGTTCTTCCAAATGTGTGCTGCATAGCCTGTTTTCTCTGAAAATGGAATTCAGGGTTTTAAAACCACTCCTTACTCCTGCTACATGATTTCCATCAGGGGACAAAGAAAAATGTTCTCTCATTGTTATGCATATCCCAAAAGTCAACCTAAAGGTTTACTGAATCACTTGATTTAGGTTAGGAGGAGCTGAGGACCCACTTGGACACTGGGGATGCCGTTGGGAAAGGTATTTGTCTGAGTCTACAGGAAGTTTCAGTTTAGACCAATGGCAGAGACCCAGCCTGGTGGATGACTGCTAGGTCAGAGAATGAGGAGGGAGGCATGTGCTTTTGTGTTTGTTACTGCCCATGTTACTTCCCTGTTTGCTACCTCTGAAACTGGCCTGAAAGCACCTTGGGGCAGGAAATAATTCCAGCAAAAAATAGTAGAGGCTCCAAGGAGATAGGTGTGAAAGAATTGTTATTTCATAAGTATCTTCTGATAGTTATGTGATTATGGGCCCCAAATGAGTGAGAGTTGGCGGGACCAGAACTCTGACTCCAGCCCAGAGACTGATGGACCAGCCTGACTTCATCTTGAGGTTAGAAGCCATTTTATTACAAGGTCAAAGTAAGTTCATTCCTGTTTTCTAAATCTGACCATGTCTTGACCCATTTTCCGGAATTTGACATGTTCTGGCTTCCACCCTGATAAGATAAGATGTTCTGCCAAGTTCCTCTGTAACCAAACATCCCTCAACCTTTGGAAAACCCTCTAGCTATAGTTTTTGGGGACTATAGAAACCCCACTTTCTCCTGTGTCTGATGCTGTTGTCTCAAACCTGCTTTAGGGAGATAGCCCTGTCTGACAGAAAATAAATTTTGCTTAACTGGACCAAAAAATGTGGGTGATGGTGTCTTCTCTCATAGCCTCCGACACTCCCTGCAGGAAGAGCTGACACCCTAATGATGTCAATTAGCAGTTAGGAGCAGGGAGCCTCCCGATAAGGGGTCCACACATCATTAGGTTCTCCCAGGAGAACTGGCAAAGGATGGCAACAGTGATCAGGACCTCCATCAGAATCACGAGCCTGGGAAAGCAGCCAGGTAAACTTTTGGTGTTTCCGACCAATCCCGCCTCCCCAAGATAATTTCATATGGCTTTGAGCTCTCTGCCATGATACTCATGAGTCCATGGAATTCAACGTGCAGAATTCCCATCTGCAGAAGGGTGAGAGACTCCAGCAGCTGATGTGCCCAGATAAACATGGACACCCCACCCCACCCCCCTCTTGTTTTGGCTCTCACTCTGCAAACAAGTGTCTCCTTCAGGCTAGATGGTGCCACAACCATCACAGCCTTTGTGGGTTCTTTTTTTTTTTTTTTTGTAGTTGATTTCACTGCTCAAATTAGGGGCCTGGGGAGACAGCTCGATGAAGATAGTGTCTGTTGTGCAAGCATGAAAACTTGAGTCCAGACCTCCAGAGACCTTAGAAAAGCTGGGTATGTCACTACACATTGCCCATTGAGCATTGCACATCAGTAAACGTAACATTGCAGGTGGGGTGGGGGTGGTGTGGAGACAGGCAGATGCCTGAGCTTGTTGGCCATCCAGCTTAGTGGAAATGACAAGTTCAAGTCCAGTGAGAGACCCTGTCTCAAAAAGTAAGGTGGAGAGTGATCAAGAGAGCACAGAGCCAAATGTGACAAGGTTAAGACATGCCTTCTGGAAAAAAGATGTATGTGGTAGTTAAGCTCCATTGAAACGCTGAGTTCAGCGTTAATGAGTCAACAGTATGTGTTAGGCACACACAGTGCTTGGCACTTACCCATCGGATTGATTCAAGTGCCGCAACCAGATGCCTGAGTTTTCCTCAGGGTGATGGCTGGTGATCTGGTATTTCAGTGTTTGTATGATATCGTAGAATGAGATTACCAGAATGACGAGACTCAGTTGTCGATGCTTTCAGGAGCTGGAGGTGCTCCAGCAGTGAGGATTTGGGGCTGCTTTTACTTCACAGTGTCTTCTAAGGTGAGCCTCAGAAGTCAGAGACGTGGGCTGGGGATGTGGCTGAATTGGTAGAGTGCTTGCCTAGTGAGCAGGAAGCCCCAGGTCCACCCTCAGCACCCCATAAACTGGGTATGGTGGGGGATGCCTGTAATCCCAGCACCCAGGAGGCGGAGGCAGGAGGATCATCCTCAGATATGTAGCAAATTTAAGGCCAATCTGGACTGGCTACATGAGACCCTGTATCAAACAATAAATGAAGAAGAAAAAGTCTGGGAGATGGCTCAGTGGGTTAAGTGTTTGCTGTGAGGACCAGGGTTTCCCCCAGCATCCACATAAGGCGGGACTCAGTAATATCCACCCATGTAATCATCTCATGTGGGGTAGTCACAGGAGAATCCAGAAGCTTGGGGACCTCTAGCCCAGCATATGTGGCTATGATCAACAAGACTGTCAAAAACAAGGTAGAAGACAAGAACTGACACCTGAGGGTGTCCTCTTCATGCATGTGCTATGGCATGTGTGTACCCACATTCACACATACCATACATAACACAACATACACACAATGATAAAAAAAAATACAGGAACAGGGCTGGTGCACACCTGTCATCTCCACAGTCAGGAGGCTAGAGCAGGAGGCTCATGATTTCAAGACCAGCCTGGGCTATACACAACAAGGCCAGCCTGGGCTACACAGCAAAACCTTGTCTCACAACCAACCAACCAACAAACAAAAACAAATATGAAGGAATCCCTTGTGCTGTAAGGATGCAACCTACACTCAGGTGCAGACGGCATCAGCTCACTGATGCATTGCCATGGCAACAAAGACTTTCTCTCACCTTCTTGCCCACATAGTGTAAGATCATGAGTAAGATGCTTGCTGTGCAAACTCGAGGGGGACCTGGGTTCAAATCCTCAGCAGCCATGTAAAAATCAATCATGGAGCCGGCCGGTGGTGGCGCACACCTTTAATCCCAGCACTCGGGAGGCAGAGCCAGGCGGATCTCTGTGAGTTCAAGGCCAGCCTGGTCTACAGAATGAGATCCAAGACTGGCACCAAAAGAGAAACCCTGTCTCAAAACAAAACAAAACAAAACAAAACAAAAAATCAAGCATGACAATGTGTCTGTATTCCTAGTACCAGGGAGGTACAGATCCCTGGAGCTCACTATAGCCAGGCTGGCCTGATTGGTGAACTCCAGGTTCAGTGAGAGACTCTGTCTCAAGATGAAAGGAGGGTGATTGAGGAAGCCACATGCACACTTGTGCACACCCACACAGATGGGCACACACACACACAAATCAATCAATCAATCAATCAATCAATCAATTAATCAATCATCAATTGAGAAAGAAAAGGCAAAAGACAGAACGGGAAAGGAAAATGAAAGAAACCATTCACACCTCTCCATGAATCCCAGCATTAGGACATGAAGACACATCATTACTGCCCACAGACCGTGGCAAGTCCAAAGTGAAGGACCACGGGAGAAGGAAAAATACATTTTCCGTTATTGGAGCATTTCTTTGAGGACCCAATTAACTCAGAGGATGAGACAAATCCCAGCTGACTGATTCAACAGACTCCACTAGAGCTGACTGCTGTCCTGGAAGAAGCACAGACAGACAGAGAGAGCGGCCGGGAGCGGCCACCAGCAAATGGAATGCGCTCAGAGCTTGCCTTTCTGCTGGGCATGAGCGATTGTTAATCCGAGTGCAATAAAATAAGAACAGCGCATAAACAATGCTCAGTGTCTTAAAAAATGAAACCATTAGTGTAACGGCATCTGCTGCTCACCCTTCCCCCGAAACAGGTGACAAATGTCTTCTCCAGGGCCAATTAGGATCTTCTACTACTTGGACAAGAAATGCCACTTATTATTAGGCGACACCATGATGCTAAAAAGACACTTAGAAATAAAACCACAGCCTAATCATTTGGCTGAGTAAGCCTCCCTGGCATTGGCAGCTCATATATTTGGGAAAATCCTTTTTTTTAAAACAAGGGCTGTGTCTCCATTTACTATTTATTATCCCGTGTGTGTGTGTGTGTGTGTGTGTGTGTGTGTGTGTGTGTGTGTGTGTCTTGGATTTTCCAAGTGCTGAGGTTTCAGAATTCCAGTTAGGATTGAGATATCCATGGGACCGCATGGTTGTTGGGTCCCCAATGGGTAAGGACAGATGACTTGATTGTCCTTGGGAGACCTTCAAATCGGGAGCTCATTGGATGATTCTTTGCATGTGAATACGTGTTCATGCGTGTGTACTTGCATGTGTGTGTAAGGGTCAGCCTTGGGTGCCGTTCCTCCGGCAATATTCAGCTTGCTTCTTTTTTGAGGCAGTCTTTTGTTGGTATTGGGTTTGCCAAGTAGGCTGCTAGCGTGCAAGTCCCAGGCACCCCCTGACTCCACCCCCCAGAGCTAGGGTGGCAAGCATTCACCACCAAACCCAGCTTTTTTTTTAAATTTATTGATTCTTTGTGGGTTTCACATCATGCATCCCGATCTCATCCATCTCCCCATCCCCCCTGCATCTGCTCTTGCAACCTTCCCCCCAAAACAAAATAAAATTTAAAAGAAAAACCAGAAACCAAATCAAACAGAAAAGGAGAAGAATCTCGTCGTGGAAGCTGCGGTGTGTGGCGTGAGTCACACAGTTCACCCTTAGTTTTCCATCTTCCCTTGCAAGTGTTCCCTGTCCTGAGTCATTGGTCTGGCTCCAAGTCACGGGCTTCCACTACACCATCGGTAATGCGCGCTCACTGGGGATCCTCTTGGGGATCCTGTTGTTGTCCTGTGTCGTGGGGATCCTGCAGTTTTGGATCTGTAGGTCTGTCTCCTTCTCATGCTCTAACAGTGCACAGATGAGGTGGATGTTGGGGTGGGCCAACTCATAGCCCTAGTCCTGGGCCTCGGTGGAAGGTAGGCTGGTCAGCCTGCCAGCTTTCCCCCATCATCACCACCAGCTCTCCAGCACTGCCCCCCTAGCTCAGCCAGTGCAGCCTACAGCAAGGAGTGAGGCCCGTTCTCAGGCCCTCAGGTCAGGCTCCCTCACGCTCACACCACCAGGGCCAGTTCCACTGTCTTACCCAGGCGAGGTGCAGGGCCCTCTCTCCGAATTGCTGTAGGGGGTATAAAGTGTGTTGGGGGTCAGCTCTCCTGCTCTCACACCCTCAGGACTGGCTCACCTGCACCCCTGACAACAGGGTCAGCTCTAACGTGCTGCCCTAGCAGGTTGCAGGGCCCGTTCTCCTGTGTGCTGCACCTGGTGAGGGGCAGGGCTAGTTCTCTCGCCTGCCGGAGGTAGCAAGTGATGGGTGTGAGGGTCTTTCCCTTGCCCATGCCACCGCATGGCAGATGGGTGCGGCAGGGTTCAGCCCTGCTGTTCTCATGTCCTCAGGGTCAGCTCACTTGCACCACCGCCAACAGGGTCAGCTCCAGTGTGCTCCCTAGGTGAGGTGCAAGCCTGTGGTGAGCACTGGGGCCATCTTTCCTGAGTGTGGTGGCCATCTCTCCTGCTGCAGTATCCAGCAAGGGGCAGGGCCAGCTATCCCAGGGCCAGTGAGGGGTGCGGCCAGCTTAGCATGGTCCTCAGAATTCAACATGCATAGTTCCTATGACCTCTTGTGGTAACATGGGCCATGGACATCAACACAGACCCTAGTTGCTGAAGGACCATGGACCCAGAGATGGCCCTAGGCAGCCTAGGTCCTGATGTCTCCATGGCCCCAGGTGGTAGCACAGATCAGTATAGCTTCTGCAGTGGCATGACCTTTGACCACCAATATGATCTCAGGTGGCTGACCAGACCTGGGCATCCGCATAGCCCTCAGTGGTAACAGAAGCCACGGACATCAACCCAGACCCTGGCTGCTGTAGAGCCACAGACCCAGACATGGCTCCGGCAGCAGCCCTGGCCCAGATGACACTGTGGCCCAGAGTGACAGTGCAGGCCATTCAGATCAGCTGATCTGGCAGCATCATGGCCCTTGGACACCCACATGGCCACAGGTTGTGGTCTAGATCCCTGGCATCCATGAGGCCTTTGGTGGCAACATGGACCACGGACATCAATACAGATACCAGCTGTGGTAGAATCATGGACCCAGACATGGTCTTAGGAAGCAGCCCAGGCTTGGATGTCACCATGGCCCCAGGCGGCAGTGCAGGCCGCCCAGATAGCAGCATGGCCCTCAGGCATCAGCATGGCCCCAGGTGATGGCTCAGACCCCTGGCATTGGCATGGCCTTCCATGGTATCAGGAGGTATGGACATCAGCTCAGACCTTGGCTACAGTAGGGCCATGGACTCAAACATGGCCCTCAGCAGCAGCCCTGGCCCAGATGACACCATGGCCCCAGGTGACAGTGCTGGCCACCCAAATCAGCATGGCACCGATGGTGGCACAGTCCTTGGACACCAATATGGCCATAGGTTGAAGCCTAGACCCTGGGCATCTGTGTGGCCTTTGGTGGCAACATGGGCCACTGGACATCAACACAGACCCTAGCCGTGGTAGGACCATGGACCCAGACATGATTCTCCAGAGCAGGCCAGGCCTGGATGTCACCATGACCCAGGTGTCAGCCTATGCCACTCAGATCAACATGGCCCCTGTGGCATCATGGCCCTTGGACACCAACATGACCCCAGGTGGTGGCCCGGACTACAGGTCTCTGCATGGCCCTCAGTGGTGACAGGAGCTATAGACATCAACTCAGGAATCCCTCAGCTTCTTCAGGGCCTCTAACCAGGACTTGGCTCTTGGCTATAGCCCAGGCTCAGATATCACTGGGCACTCAGATGGCAGGCAGGGGATTCACGCCAGCCTGTTCCTCAGCACCCACACCTCTTCAGTTCTACCTCTCTCCCCAGCCCACGAACCGCTCCACCTCGCTCTCTTCCACCTCCCCATAATGGTGCCCGACCACTCAGTGCCGGAGGCTCCTGGTTGACACGGAGCTGTTGCTGCTGTCCTTTCGAGGGCCTGGGGCTAGAAACCCCAGGCAGTGCTTGGTTGAGTCCTGCTCGCCCCAGCCGAATGGCATGGCACAGAGCTGTTCATTTTTTTTTTTTTTTAAAAAAAAAACATGGGTTCTCAGGTCCTCATACTTGTGAACATAAATTACCAACTGAGTCATCTCTGAAGCCCCTAATCTTGCTTTTTAAAGAAGATTTATTTTGCCAGGTGGTGGTGGTGCACGCCTTTAATCCCAGCACTCAGGAGGCAGAAGCAGACAGAGCTCTATGAGTTCAAGGCCAGCCTGGTCTACAGAGCAAGTTTCAGGACAGCCAGGGCTATACAGAGAAACCCTATCTTGAACCAAAAACCAAAACAAAACCAACCAAACAAACAAACAAAAATTTATTTTTCAAGTGTGTGTGTGTGTGTGTGTGTGTGTGTGTGTGTGTGTGTGTGTGTGAAGGCGTGAGTGCAGGTGCCCATGGAGGTCAGAGGTGTCAGAGCTTCTGGAGCTGGCTTTACAAGTGGTCCTGAGCTACCAGATGTAGGAGCTAGAACTCGGGTCCTCTAGGAGAGCAGAGCATATGACTTAGCGAGACCCTGTCTCAAAAGAAAAAGAGGGCTGGGGGATGACTTAGCAGTACAGTGCTTGTCTATTACTCCCCCTACCCCCACCTACCTCACCCCTGCCCCACTGAGGTGCTAAGGGCATGGCTCGACCATACAGCATTTGCCTGGAATGCTCGAGGGCCTGGTTCAGTCCCCAGTACCCTTAAAAAAAAGATTGGCAAAGCTGGAAAAACCGGACCCTTCTGCTGGGAGGAGATGCAGTGTCTAGCCACTTTGGAAAACACTGCTCCAAGATGTTAAGTGTGGAGTCACCACAGAGTTCCAGAGCTTGCCTCTGAGATACTCAACTGGGGATGCACAGAACTCCACACACGGACTCCTCAGAAGGCAGAAGCAACCGAATGTCCACCAACAGATGAAACACTACACGGCAAGAGCTGTATTTGTGCAGGGGAGTATTTTCTGGCAAAAAATGAAGTGAATCACCAAAACATGCTACACTATAGATGGACCTCAGCGGCATCATGCTAAATAAAATGAGTCACGAAATACCACGTGCCGTGTTGTGGGTGTTTGTTATGGATCAACGCTCTTGGGAGGAGTGGTACCTCCCACCAGAGCTTCTGAGGCTGGTTGACTGACTAGGACCTCCATGACTGTGGGGAGGCTGGAGTTTGCAGGTCCCAGAGTCTAGCTACAACTTATTTTGGGCTAGCCTCAGACTCATCAATATGTTTGTTGCCCGCCTCTGTGTCTGACCTAACATCTGTGACTAATAGATAAAACCTTTTGGAATGTATTAACCAACCACCAGCTTCTACCCAGCAAAGGACCAGGAGCGCCATCAGACAGCATCTGAAGCCTACACTTTGCTGTAGCTGCCTGCCTGATTCTTTTCTACCAATTTATTTGGAAAACGGCTTGACTCATGATTTTCCTTGTTCTGTGACTATAAAAAACTTCTCCAAATGCTGCCACACTGGAACTTGGAATTTGGGGAATTGTGAATCTATGTTCCTGGGCCATGGTCACTCATATTTGGCTCCAGGGGTCAAAGGTATATTTATTTATTTATCATTTAATTATTATCTATACTTTTTTTTTTATATCCAGCCTAGAACCATCAGATCTCTAGAGACAGCCAAGCAGTGGTGGTTCAGGGTGGGATGGGGGAAAAGTACTCATGGAGCCAGGGCCTTTTTTCCTGAATGTAGACTGTTCTAGAATCATATTTATTGATGGCTGCAAAGCTGTGTGAATACACTAAGTCTGTACACTGTAAATGCTAAATTGAGTTACATCTCAAAAAATCCATTAAAATCTACTCCCGATCCTGGTTGGTTTATACCTCTTCGTGTGTGTGTGTGTGTGTGTGTGTGTGTGTGTGTGTGTGTGTGTGTGTGTTCGCATGTACAGGTGTGTGCACATGTAGAGGTCAACCTCAGGGGTCGTTCCTCAGGAGCCATCTAACTCGTCTTTTCACGAAGGCTCTCTCACTGGCCTGGAACTCACTGAGTCAGCTAGTCTGGTCAGAGTTTGTCTCCCCAGAGCCGTGTGTCACCATGCCCAGCTTTGTTACTTGGACTTGGGAATTGTACTGGGGTCCTCATACTTGCAGGACAGGTCACCGGAGACACCTCCCCAGCACTCATGCCACCTCCTTACTGTGGGTTACAATAGCAGCTGTCATGGTCAGTGGCTGTAGCCATGAGAAGTGCCACCCATTGACCCCAGAGTTCATGTACACGCACAGATCCTGCAGTCCTTCAGGGTCTTACTGGTAAGCTTATATTTTGGTATAGTTCATGCTGGCTTTGGCTGGATGACCGCAAAAAGAGCATGTCAGTGCAGTGTGTCAGAATGAGTGACAGCCAATAAGTGGGTCTACAATAAAATACGGAAACCCCAAAGAACTCCAAAATTTACCCATTGCAGGTGCCTCCCCAAAAAGTTACCATGGAAACAGATGCCTGCTGAAAGATGCTGGTTCATGGCTGTGGGGTACTGTTTCACTGTGCTCTAGTCCTTCATGGAGCTGTGCAAGCTCGGGGCTCAGAAGCTGTGTCCTTCTCCTGTCCATGGACTGTCCTTTAAAACAACTGCAATCTGGGGTGTCTGTGAAGTCACAGAGTCCTCAGTCCAGGTGGGAGTGGTGGTGATGTGCTGTGGAATAGTCCTTCTGCACACTGTGAATATGTATTACTCTCATTGGTTAATAAAAAGCTGACAGTCCAGGAGCCAGACAGGATGTATAGGTGGGACAACCAGACACAGAGGACTCTAGGAGGAAGAAGGGCGGAGCCAGAAGAGACAACAGCCAGCTGCTCAGGAAGAAAATGAGGTAACAAGCCATGTGTAGAAAATGAGGTAACAAGCCATGAGTCACGTGGCAGAGGGTAAATAAGAACTATGGGTTGATTTAAGTATAAGAGTTAGCTAGTAACAAGCCTGAGCTATTGGCCGAGCATTTGTAATTAATATAAGCCTCTGTGTGTTTATTTGAGAGTGGTTTCAGGACAGGAAAACTCCACCTACAACAATGCACACCTGTAATCCCAGCACATGGGTGGAGGCAGGATTGGGAGTTTAAGGTCATCCTTAGTTACATGGCAATTTTGAGACCAGACTGGGTTACATTAAACCTCATCTTATAAAAACAAATTATAGGGGCTTGGGGAGCTGGCCCAACTAGTGAAGTGCTTGCTGTACAAGCATGAGTACCCAAGTCCAGATATTCATCATCCATGTCAAAAACTGTAACCCTATTTCTGGTGAGGCAGAGAGGGGGATCCCCAGAGATTGCCAGCCAGCCAGCCTGGCTAAATTGACTCGCTCCAGTTTTGGTATGAGAGATCCTATCTCAAAAAAAAAAAAAAAAAAAAAGAAAAGAAAAAGAAAAAAAAGTGGAAATCGATTAAGGAAAACATCTGATGTTGACCTCTGCCCCCACCCTGCCCCCCCTCCCACCAGCATCTCACGTGCAAGTGCGCCGCCCCCCCCCACATATGCACCCACACATGAACATCCCCACACACAAATTTTTAAAAATAAAGCAAAAAACAAAAAAATAGACTCTTCTGTTCTGGTGACTTTGGGTGCCACTCAGGACTCTGTTTAGTGCTGCAGTTCTCAACCTGTGGGTCTTGACCCCCACAGGGGTCACATATCAGACATCTTGCATATCATATGTCTATATTACTATTCATAACAGTAGCAAAATTACAGCTGTGAAGTAGCAACGAAATCATTTTATGGCTGCGGGTCAGCACAACACGAGGAACTGTGTTAAAGAGTCGCAGCATTAGGAAGGTTGAGAACCGCTGTTTCAGTGGGACGCATGTGGAGTGAAGTATATGTCCTCCTCCTCCAACCTCAGCGCCCATGTTTTCATGTGTGTCTAACCTGGCTTGAGTTTCAGGTCTCCAGTGGTGTGCACGAATGTCTGGTGTGATGGGAACATGCCACCTTAGAACTGAGTCACCAGCCAACAGCTAGTGCCCTCTCAGCCAGGAGTAATGGAGGGGGCTCAAGGGCCACCATGCTGGTGGATATTGGGTTCTGCCATCATCTCTGTGCCATGTGACTTCCACATGTCCTCCACAGGGGCACAGGGCGAGCCCAATGGCTCCAGGCTATTTTGAGTTTCTCCAAAAACTTAGAATTTGAAATGAGAATCTAAGGACCAAAAATATAAATCTGAGGTGCTAGGTGGGGGGACAGGTTGGGGGGGGGGGAACAAAACAAAAAACAAACAACAATAACAACAGCAAAAAAAAAAAAAAAAAAAAAAAAACCAGGCAGAGACTTTGGGCTCAGAATGTATGTGGCTGTTATGAGTCAGGCTATTTTGTTTGGCTCCACAGCGCTCCCCTAATCTTTATTATTCGGGCCTCAGGTGTCTGCCAGCTCCATCAAACTCCTTTATGGCAGAGGAGGCACAGCCCGACTCTCCCCACTAAGAAAGGGTTTCACATTTTCATTTTTCCATTTTCACATCCTCACTGTGTAGAAATTTGGGTCGTCTTTTGTATTATGGAGGACTGACTGTGGTCTTTTGCTGTGATTATCCTTTGCTGTGATTATGCGGATGGCCAAAGGGGACCGAGGAGGCGGAGCTCGTCTGGAAAGTGCAGGCCACTGAGAGTCTGCACCTGCCCTGCACAGCACATGGGGCCTGCCTGCCTGGGAATTGCTCTCCTGGTTTTTAAAACAAAACATCTCCAACATTGCACCTGCTTTCCAGCCAGCAGTGATAACCTGCTCTGATGGAAGTCATGCGGGTTATTGCCTGGAAACCAGAAAGTAAAGAAAACCCATTAAAATGTTATTTTTATTTTTATTTTTGTGTGGGGTAACAGTTTTGACTTTTATCTCACACAGAAAATGAGCTGTAAATGAACTCCAGCCTCCTCTATTACAGTCTACAGGTCGACGCCTATGTGCGTTAACGTTTTTATCTGATAGTTTTGTCTTCACAGACTTGTGGAATATATCTCGGTCTCCTTCCTTCCCTCTCTCCTCCCTCTCTCCTCCCTCCCTCTCTGCCTCCCTCTCTTCTCTGTCCCTCCCTCCTCTCCTCCCTCACTCCCTTCTTCCTCCCATTAACACGTCTCTGTACCCTTGATTGCCCAGAAACTTGCTATGTAGCTGAGGACGGCCTTGAACTCCTATCTTTTGCCTCCACTTCCCAGGTGCTGGGGTTATAAGTGGCATCATACCTGGTTTATGCCGTGCTGGGGATCAAAGGCAGGCCTTCATATATGCTAGGCAAGCACTCTATTGACTGAGCAGCATCCCAACCCACTGCATCTACATTTTTTATGATATCAATATAGTGTTTTAAATTAATCAATCATGCTATTTTCTACTATAAGAATAATGTGTCTGCCCTTGTGAATGGCTCAGTCGGCAGAGGCCCTCACATGTGGGCCTGAAGACCTGAATTTGCTCCCTGGGTCTCACAAGGTGACAGAAGAGAACTGACTCTGTAGGGAGGACTCTCTTCTGCCCAAGTAGCATGACATATGGACACACACACACACACACACACACACACACACACACATATGCGTGCACACACACACATACAAATTCATTATATTTATGTGTGTGTGTCTGTGTTTATCACTGGTGTGTGTGCAGTTGCTTGCAGAGGCCAGAAGGGGGCATTGGGGCTGGGGCTGGAGTTCCAGATGGTCATGAGTCACCCAGTGTGGGTGCTGGAAACCTGTCTATGGTCCTCTGAAACAGTAGTTAGAAGTCTTAACTGCTGAGCCATCTCACCAGCCCCCCCAATATATATATATATATATATATATATATACAAACTTTTATTGATTCTTTGTGGATTCTGCGTCATGCATTCTGACCCCACTTATCACATCTGCCCTTTGCCCTTGCAGCCTCCCCCTACCAATCAAAACGAAGTTTAAAAGAAAACCCCCACATCATACAAAACAAAGAAACAAAACAAAACAAAAACAAGTATAAAATTTTAAAAAGAAGAATTTATATTGATTTTTAAGGAAACTCAAAGATGCACAAAATCATAGAAAAAAAAAGTATCCTTCCAAGTTGAGACCCCCGGCGGAAATGTTCATCCTCTGGTTTGCTTCTCTCAAATCTCATTTTTAAACATTTCATATGTTAAGTGAGTACCTACTCCATGCCAAGCACTGTCCGTTTTCCCCTCACCCCTGCATCTGTCAATGCATTTATTTCTTGCTGAATTGGGATCTTCTGGGAAAACTAAAGTTGTCTCCTGCTCATGGTTCATTCTGTGAGCCGTAGAATGCATTTGCCATGTTCTCTTTGGCTGTTTGCTTGTTCGTACCTGCTTAGGAGGGTCCCCTTGCTTCCGGTTCCCAGTCTATCATCTGTACACGAATGTGTGTGTTCTTTTAATTGCTACCGGAAGCTGGGCATATGGTGCATGTCTGCAATTCCAGCATGTGGGAGCTAATGCAGGAGGATTGCCATGAGTTCAAAGCCGGTCTGGGCTAAAGTTCAAGGCTAACCTGTGCTACACAGTGAGTTCAAGGACAGCCTGGACTACAGAATGAAACCCTGTCTTAGAAAAAAAAACAAAAAACAAAACAAAACAAAACAAAAGTAGTTGGTGACTTTTCCCCACTAGTGACTTGTCCATCACTTCGGCACTTGGAAAGTCAGGCGGCAGCGGGAAACCTCCAGGTCAGTAGCAGCCTGATTTCTCCAAGTCCCATGACCCAAGTGCATGGTGTCTTCAGCAATAGGTCTTACCATCAAGTTCTGGTATACAACTAGGAGCAATGACAACAGCCTGGATCATTTTTTAAGGGGTCTCTGTGACCTTCTGTCCAACAACTCAAGAGGAGGTACTTCACACCTGGCAATGTTTTTTTTCAATTTGGCAATTTAAGTAGGGGACCCCAGTGTGTGTGTGTGTGTGTGTGTGTGTGTGTGTGTGTGTATGCATGCGCGCGCGCATGTATGCATATATATGTATTTTTAGGAAGCTCATAAAATAGGGTTCCATATGGCGTTTTCAAACAGTTTGTGTTAGTTCTCCCTTCCCACCCCTCCTTTGTTTTACCTTCCCATCCTCTTCCTCATGTAAACCTCCACCCATTACCCACCCCCCTTTTTTTCTTTTCAAGACAGAGTTTCTCTGTGTAGCTTTGGAGCCTGTCCTGGAACTCGATTTGTAGACCAGGCTGTCCTCGAACTCACAGAAATCCTCCTGCTTCTGCCTCCTGAGTGCTGGGATTAAAGGCGTGCATCATCACCACCTGGCTCCCATTGCCCTTCTTAGCCATCTGTGAACCCTGTAAGCTACAGTAATGATTGGCAGGGTAAGATACACCTATGAGTGTGTCTTCTTCTTCTTCTTCTCCTTCTCCTTCTCTTTCTCCTTCTCCTTCTCCTTTTCCTTCTCCTTCTTCTTCTTCATTAGAAATAGATTCTTCTCTCACCTAACATGTCCTGATTAAGGTTTTTCCTCTCTTCTCCTCCCAGTTCCTTCCCATCTCTTCTCCCATCTGGATGACTAGTTTATCTAAGACTAGGGAATCTCAAGTGAGAAAATTCCTCCCTAAGATTGATTTGTAGGCAATCCTGTGAGGCATATTCTTGATTGGTCCCTGAGTCCTTGATGTGGAAGGCCCCACTGTGGGTGGTGCCACCCCTGGGCTGGTGGTCCTGGGTGCTATAAGAAAGCAGGCTGAGTAAGCCATGAGGAGTGAGCCAGTAAACAGTGGTCCTCCATGGCATCTGCATGAACTTCTGTCTCTAGGATCCTGCCCTGACTTCCTGGATGATGGACTACAAGCTGTAAGCCGAAAGAAACCCTTTCCTTCCCAAGTTGCTTTTGCTCATGGTGTTTATCACAGCATAGAAACCCTAGCTAAGACAGGGTGTAATAGTGCCTGGACTGTTATGGGGGTAACCAGCTGTTTTCCTGATTGGATTCAAGGTCTGCTCCACAGAAAGAAACCTGCACCTGGTACTGTAAATCTGGCTAGGACTGTGTTTGGGAGTGTACAGGTCCCGGGGGTGAACCTGCTAACATTATTTTACTAAATGGACATTGTATCAAACTGCCTTCTAAATAAGTTCTCTGTACCTGCAGATTCCCCATCGGGAATGCTCTTTTCTGCAGTGATGGCAGGCAGGTAACACAGAGACTCACAGCTTCTCAAAGCACAGAGAGCGTCTTTGGAGTACTCAGCCATAAATGGGGCATCTATGTCACACCCCTCCCCCCAAGGCTCAGGGAACATCATGAAAGAGAGGAGACAGAAAGATTCTAAGAAGCAGAGATCGGGGAGGGTCAGAGCAAAACCTTGTCTTCTGGACATGAAGGGACCATTGCAGTCACGGACACACAGTGACTGTGGTTCTTATCTGCACAAAGTCCGGCTAGTCAACAGTTCAGAACGGATCAGGGAGGGGCTCACAAGCCTCCAACCCTCGCTGCGAAGCTCTTGACAGTTGATGGCTGCTCTGGAAGGAGAGTTTTTTTTCTTTAGCAGAGTGACCACTGGCTGGTGACCAGTGGATGCCCCACACCCTTGTGTGTATGGACAGCACTGATTGGATTCAGTGGGTTAGAACAAAACAAAACGAAACACACGAAGTTAGGAGGGAAATGTGGGGGAGGAATCTGGGAGGAGTCGGAGGGGAGTCATGTGTGAAATGGAGGGCAAACATGTATGAAATAAAAAATATATTAAAAGCTGTCATTTAAGGATGAATTGAAAAAAATAAAACTACTTGGTCAAAGGTATGACTCACGCAAACTCTAAATTCAAACATGCTCTTGTGGAATATTCTAGAATCTCCTCTTCTGTGAGCATTAATAGGAGTATTGTAGAATATTCTAGAATTCTTCTGTGAGTATTAATAGGAATATTGTTCTATAATAATTACCCTAATACCATAGGTTGCTTTTTCTTTTCTTTTTAAAGGGTTTTTTTTTTTTTGGTTTTTCAAGACAGGGTTTCTTTATGTAGCTTTGGCGCCTTTCCTGGGACTCACTCTGTAGTCCAGGCTGGCCTCGAACTCACAGAGATCCTCCTGTCTCTACCTCCTGAGTATTGGGATTAAAGTCGTGTGCTACCACTGCCTGGCTTAAAGTTTTATTTATTATATGTGTATGAGTGCTCCATCTGCATGTATGCCTGCATGCCAGAAGAGGGCATCAGATCCCATTATAGATGGCTGTGAGCCACCATGTGTTGCTGGGAATTGAACTCAGGACCTCTAGAAGAACAACCAGTGCTCTTAACCACTGAGCCATCTCTCCAGCTGCTTTTTCTTAAAGTCTCAACAGCTTACTGGTTTGATGTCAGTTTACATTATTTGTCTTTTAATCATTAATAAGTTCCATATTTTATATATTGGTGTGTTAGCTTTTCACTATTGACAAAGTACCTGAGATTGTCAACTTAAAGGAAGATTTCTATGTGTGTGTGTGTGTGTGTGTGTGTGTGTGTGTGTGTGTGTGTGCATATGTGGAAGCCAGAGATTGACATGTTTCTCTGTATTGCTCTCTACCTTATGTTTTGAGACTAAGTCCTTCTCTCATTAAACCAGGAGCTTGATGTTTTGGGTAGATTGGCCACTAAAGCGGGCATGACAGACATGTCATGACCGTGTGGGTCTGAACTGAGTCCTCATGCTTCCATGGCAAGCACTTTATCCACTGGCCATCTTCCCATCCCTATTTTTGATTCACAGTTTTGAAGTCACCATGGTCACGTGATTCCATGGCATTTGGAACTGTGCTGAGGCAGAGCATGACAGTGGAGCAATTCTCACCTCAGGTTCCTGTATAAAAGTCCTACATCTGAATCTCACCATTTGGTCTATTTTACTATATTCTGGGAAGCTGTCTTAGTTAGATTTTATTGTCAACTTGATATAATTACCTGGCAAGAGGGAATCTCAATTAGGAAGTTCCTTCATTAGATTAGCCTATGGCCATAAGAAATTGTCTTGAATGATGGTTGATGTGGGATACTTGATCCACTGTGGGCAGTACCATCCCTAGGCAGATAGACCTGGGCTGTGTAAGAAAGCTACCTGAGCATGAGCCAGGAAGCAAGCTAGTAAGCAGCATTCCTCCATGGTTCTGCTTCAGGGTCTGTCTTGAGTTCCTGCCTTGACTTCCCTGGATGATGGATTATGACCTAGAAGTGTAAGCCAAATGAACCCTTTCTTCCCCATGTTGTTTTCTGTCAGGGTGTTTTATCCCTGCAACAGAAAAGTAACTAGCATAGAAGCCATGCTTGGAAATCCTGCCAGGGTTATTCAGGGACAATCATGAAAGACAAGTTTCAAAATGGCTGCCATCAGTGCTCATGAATCCACTCAGCCTCTGAGGAAGGCGATGCTTCCTCAGAGGAGGAAAGGCCAGCATGAACAAGGGAGCTAAGGTGTGGGATGTGGGCCTCTCTAGAGAAGATGGCCATGTTGCAGGTGGCCAGCTAATAGCAGGTCAGATTCTGGGTCCAGGAGGCAGGCTGGAGTTGGCCATGTTGGTTCTTGCAGTGAGGGGCTGGGCCTCTGGCTGGGCCTGGCTGTGCTGCAGCATTCTTTCTGTGGGATGAATGCAGAATTTTTAATGCCTGCTGTGCCTGACCTGATGGAAAAAACGATTTAGTTAAATGGGTTCCAGGTGAGTCCCTTGATTGTGACCACGAGGAATTATGCAAAAGAGGACACAGACTTGAAATCCTCTGTGGAGTGTGCCCTTGTGACTGCTCCATCTTCCTCGGTCCGATGCTTGCTGGGGCTTCCGACGCCATCCTCAGTGCCTGCCTCATTTGTTAGCCTGCGACCCCACAGTGAAGCCAGGATCCGGCTTGCTCATCACCACAGTTGGAAAATTAAATTTTATTTTCAACACATCTTTACCCTTCTTGCTGCTGATTTGCCTGGCTCCAAGCCAGTCTCCCTATAGCTTTGGTTTTAATATCTGGCCATAAACTTCTCGGTGTTACAGCTGCTAGAAGCTGGTCCTGGTGTCACGTTCCTCAATGCAGTTAATTAAATTGAGAGCATGGGGCGTGAATGGAGGTTATAAAACTCATTGGCTGGAGAGAAAGGGTTGGATGCTCTTGACCGGCAGCTGTGCAAACATCCTGATTATTTATTTATTAACAATGGTGTCAGTGAAGAGTGGAAGGAGCCTGTCTGGGACTGGTGGAGAGACCACACTGCTAAGATCCTTTTAAAAGTCCTTTGACACTTCTACCTTTAGATAGTTACCCAAGAAAATGAAGATGTTGGTCCATGAGATTTGCAGAGGAATTAGCCTTGTGGTACTATTGATTTTTGCCTCCATTAGAGATAACCCAAGTGTCTGTCATCAGGGAAATGGGCAGGTAGAATGTGGTACATCTTTGCAGCAGGCACCTCAGATTGTGGTTCGTCTATACAGTAGTGTCCTTGGACTGTGGTACATTCATACAGTGGGTTCCTCAGACTGTGGTATGTCTATACTGAATGTCCTTGGACTGTGGTACATCCATACAGTGGGCACCTCAGACTGTGGTATATAGTAGGCTCCTCAGAATGTGTAGTGTTCATGTCCTGGGGTTCTTAAATTATATACAACTCTATACAAAGGGTTCCCTGGACTATGATATATCTGTGTAATAGGATCCTGGAACTACAGAATGTCCATACAGCAAATGCCTCAAATTTGTGGTACCTCCATACAATTGAATCCTCAGCAACACAAAGGAATAGAGACACAATATGTCCTTGCAGGAGGGTGGCATTTTATGAAGCTTAACAATCCACAAGGCAAATCTCTAGCCATATGAACAGGAGCTGTGGTCTATGGTAGGTCGGAAATGTGCTGAGCAGGAACCCAGTGGAACTTGTGCGTAGTGAGAACAGTCCTTATCTTGGCTGGTGTGGTGTTGGCTGATAAATACATTGGTTAAAACTCACCTATATATGCATTAAAAATCTAGACATTCTCTTGTATTTATAATATTAAAAATGTTCCATAATACCAACTGGAAATCAGGGTTCCACCCTTCCTATCTTTCAGGGCAGAACTAAATCCCAGAAACTCAGGCCAGAATCATAGTGCAGCCCATACCTGTGACCATCACCACAGTCTCCCTTTGGGGAGCAGTACAGGTTGAATATGAAATGTCTCCCATGGGCTCATGTGTTGAATGATTGGTTTCTAGTCCATGGAGCTATTCTGGAAACTTCAGGAGGCTGGGCCTATATCCTTGAATGAATTGTCTTGCTCTGTTCTACTCTGCCTTCACTCTCTGCCTCCTGTTCACCATGTGAGGAGTCATTTTGATCTACCACATGCCCTTATCATGTCATCACACATCACCATACACAGCCCCAGGAGTCATAGAACCAAGTCATCATAGACTGAAACCCTAAAGCCATGAGCCAAAGCAAATCCTTCTCGTCTCAACTTGTTTTCTCTATTTTTTTTTTGTCACAGAATGGAACAATCTAACATGGCCACCTATTGATCTCTGTGATCTTCACACACATCTGGATCTTTACTAGATGGAGAACATAATTGATGGGTTACAGTTATGGGGGTATTTATTAATAGACACTGAATGTGCCTTCTGTTGGAGGTTAAGAAAAAACCAGAACTCTATTACCTGGTGACATCTGAAGGCACTTCTGTGGTCCCTGAGCCATTGAAACAATTATCTCCAGAGCAGATGTTGTGAGACTTGGGTCAAGTTGGGCTGAACTGTCTCATATCTTGGGGGTTATGACCCTGTGTTCACAATCTCTTCTGCTGTGTGAAGATGGTGGGGTAGGGGATGTGGCTCCCAGAGTACCATTCTTCAATGATGACACAGTCTCTCCTTTCTTGGAATAGTCTGCTCCTACACCTGCAGATGTCTCATGTTGACTTGGTCCTTCCCAGGACGACCAGCTCCATATGGCCGAACACTCCCTAGAACTGTGTCTGGCTCAGGATGAAACATTCATGTGTTAGAGACAATCCCCAAATGTACTTGTTAATGGCATTTGAAAGTGGAAAGTAATTTGGTCAGGTGAAAGCTTGAGGATGGGGCCCCTGTGGGGGTGTTAATGCCTTGGAACCACATGAGTATTCTGGGATGGCTCTAGGTGGTATTTGGTTAAGTCTGCTGGAGGACATTCATCAGGGCTTGGAAATCACCATTGACTTATCACTCCTCCTAAGGAATTGCGTGACACTCACTGTTGTTTTTAACAAAATCTCAATTGTCTGATTTTGCCAATAAAGACTAGAGAACGAGATGCTGGGGTGAAAGCTTGCTAGCTCAGCGAGCCAGAGAAAGCACCCAGCTGTCCTTCCTCCTTTGCTGATGTCCCAGGAAAAAAAAAAAGGCCTTTTTCCCACACCATCTTTAATACAATCCCTCAATTCTACTTCCTGCATGTCTCTCTATCCATCCTCCTGACTCTCTCTTACTCTGTATGGCTTTTTCCTGTCAACTGGTTGTTTGCTCTGCCTCTTGACCTATGGTTGACTTTATTTAATCCTGTTCACAATATTTAAGCAGAAAGCTCTTGGATTAAAGGTGTGTGCTAGGGCTGAGCCACACAACAAACAGGTTTTGCAATTTCAGGGTTCACAGTGTGATCAAATATCCTGCAACAACTCACAAACTCCAACTCTTCATCAGTGACACAAACCCAGAGAGCCTCACTGGAGGGGACAAGAAGAGGGAAGGCCTAATACAAGGCATGGCACCTCGGGTGGAGCCACAAGGTCCTGGGAGGTCTCCTAGTCCATTTTCTGTGGCTATCACTAAATACCACAGACTGTGCTGTTTATACAGAATGGAGGTTTATGCAGCTCATTGTTCTGGAGGCTGAAAGTCTAAGAGAATAGGAGTGGCATCTGACGAGGACCATCTTGTTACACCATGTGAGACAGGGTCTTCTTATAAAGCCACTAATATCATTATAGGGGCCCCATCCTTATGACCCCATCTGACCAAATCATCTTTCACTTTCAAATGCTGTTAACATGGGAACTTGGAGAAGATCAACACATGAATGCTTTCTTTCTTTTGGTTTTTCTTTCTTGAATCAGTGTTTGACTATGTAGTCCAGGCTCGCCTTAAACCCACCATCCTCCTGCCTCAGACTCTGAAGTGCTAGGATTAGAGATGTTTACCACCATACTTGAGTCCATACAACCTGTGGACTTTTGGACTTTGTGTTCAATTCACAGTAGAGGGGACATTAAAGATGCAAGAATTCTGAAATGGCACCCTCTAGAGAAGGAGCAGACTACATGTGGCTACTGCTAAGAGCAACAGAGGTCGCCATGTGTCAAGGGCTTCCCATGTGTCCTGTGCTGGGAGCTTCTCAGCTCCACCTCCTTCAACACTCACATGAGTCTTCAGGGAATTGTCACCATCGTTGCTGTTTAGAGAGGATTGTGCTGGTTGGCTTTTGTCAGCTTGATGCCAACCTAGACATGCCTTGGAAGAGGGAAGCTTAATTGAGACAATGTCTTCATAGGATTGGCCTGCAGGTGAGTCTGTGGGGCTTTAATTGTCTTAATTGATGATTGATAGGGGAGGGCACGGCTCACTGTGGGCAGTGCCATCCCTGGGCAGGTGGTTCTGGGTTGTGTATGAGAGCAAGCTGAGCAAGCCAGTAAGTAGCATGCCTGCATAATCCCTGCTTCAGCTCCTGCCTCCAGGTTCCTGCCGTTTGAGCTCCTGTCCTGACTTCCCTCAGTGATGGACTGCTGCCTGAAAATGTAACACAAAATAAGCCCCTTCCTCCCCATGTTGCTTTTGGTCATGGTGTTTATCACAGTAACAGAAACCTAAGACAAGGAGGAAACAGACGTGAAGGATATGTTCAAGGTCACATTGTAACAAAGGGTAATGCTGGAGCCCAAGTTCAAGCATTTCCCCAGAACTGCACGAAAACCTCCCCACATACACTGTGTGCACTAGCACATGTATTCATACACACACACACACACACACACACACACACACACACACACACGTACATGCAGAGGCCAGAGGAAGATATTGACTGTCTTATTCTATCACTCTCCATTTTATTCCCTTGAGACAGGGTCTCACTGAACCTGGAGCTAGGCTGGCAGCCAGTGAGCCTCAGTGAGCCTCCTGTCTCTGTTCCCCACAGTACTGGGGTCACAGTCACACGCACAGCCATGTCCAACTTTTTACCTGGGAGCTGGGGAATCCGAATTCTGCTCCCCACACCTGCTCAGCAAGTGCTTTTAATCGCTGAGCCATCTCCTCAGCCCCGCATGTGCTACTTCCGTATTAAAATTACGTGTATTTATTTATTGTGTGTCTGGAAAGGTGCACGTGTGCCACAGTGTGCATGTAGAAGTTCAAGGACACTTTGCAGGAGACCATTCTCTCTTCCACCATGTGGGGCCTGGGGATTTAGCTCAGGTGGGTAGGCTTGGCAGCAAGCTCCTTTACCTGCTGAGCCATCTTGCCGGCCCCACATATATTTCTTTGAAGCATCATGTCTGCGTGCTGGATGATGTGGCAGCTGGGGGAGAGTGACTATGAGACCAGAGGTGATGAAGCCCCAGAAGACTCATAAATTGTAAAAAGACAAAAAAGCTATTGATAAAACATTGTTTTCTAAGAACCTCGTTATTCACCAAAGACTGTCATAAACCGACCGGCCACCTCTGTCTGGGGATATGCAGAACAATCCACCACGCACAGAAAAAGACCTTACAAATGTCCCTTTGTTTGAATTTTATTTTCTCCTGTAAAATAAAATACGTATTTTTCAGAGTGTATTTTATTATGCAGATAATACATTCTCACGGCGGCTTAGGGGCTGCTTCATAAATAAATAAATACACATATATTTGGGATGCTCGTTTGAAAAAAAATGTTGTTCACATGGGTATGTGAGCCAAAGATCTTGGAGACCCTGAATTGTGGGGGATTTGGGTATGATGGCTTTGCCCTATTAAAGTGACTCTTTTGCCAGGAGCTAGTATGTGTGTGCAGAGGTTGGTCTAGTGATGTTAGCTGCCTTCCTTGTCTCTCAGTTCAAAACTTCCCAGTATCTCGCCTGGCTTTGACCTCACATTGTGCCCACAGTGGCCCCAAGGAGAAGCTCCCTCCATGGGGTTCCTTTGGGGTGAGGGCTCGTGGGAGGGGCAGGGTGGTTAGGAGTTTTAAATATGGCCATGGGGGGTGCAGCTGGAGCTGTGGCTCAGCAGATTAGTGTACTGGCTACACCCAGAGGGGGCAGTGGACACGGGAGCCCACCCCTTACAAAGAAGCTATTTGTAATGGATGCCTGCTGGCAAAGGGAGATTAATATTCTCCAATGGAGTGTCACTGTGTGTATCAACCACACTCCAGGGCAGCCCTGTGCCCAGGAGAAGCTAGACAACACAAAACAAACTCCATGGTTTTTCTTTTTTTTTTTTTTTTTTGTGTGTGTGTGTGTGTGTGTGTGTGTGTGTAGGGGGCGACTTTTGTTTCATTATTTTTTGTCTTATTGGTTTTAGCTTGTTTTGATTTTTGTTTTTGTGGTTTTTTGAAAGAGAGTACATAAAAGTTGGTGAGTAGGGAGGTGGGAGGTTCTGCAAGGAGGAGGGGGAAACATGATCAAAATATCTGAAAAAATAAATAAAAAGGGAAAATGATTTTATATGTAGAACAATTAATTAACGAAGTTAGAAAAGGGCAGAGGACCCAGGTTATGTTCCCAGCATCCACATGATGGCTCACTACCAACTACAACTCCATTCCAGAAGATCTGTTGCCTTTCTCTGACCATATAAATCTATAAAAATTATTTGAAGATGACCAGGGTCAGTGCTGGGCACAAAGGTACACTCTTTCCTCCCTCCCTCCCTCCCTCCCTCCCTCCCTCCTTCCCTCCCTCTCTCTCTTCCTCCCTCCCTCCCTCCCTCCCCCCCCTCCCTCCCTCCACCCCCTCCCTCCCTGGTCCTCTTCTTGGGTGCTGTGGATGGAACCCAGGACCTTCTATACCCTAGGCAAGCTCCTTATCTCTGAGGAGTTAGATCCCTCAGCCCTTCCTTAGTTTTTAAAGATTTAATTATTTTTAGTTATGTATACATGTGTGAGTCAGGGGGTACATGCATATCTTAGGTTATTATTGCTGTAATGAAACAACATGACCAAAAGCAAGTTGGAGAGGAAAGGGTTTATTTGGCCTACACTTCCACATTGTAGTTCATTACTGAAGGATGTCAGGACAGGAACTCAAGCAGGGCAGGAACCTGCAGGCAGGAGCTGATGCAGAGGCCGTGGAGGGTGCTGCTTACTGGCAGGAGCTTAGGCAGCTGCTCACACTGCATCTGTAGCCAGAAAGCAAAGAGAGATAGATGCTGGTGCTCAGCTCCCTTTCTCCTTATGCAGCCTGGAATCCTAGCCTCGGGGATGGTGCAGTTCATGTTAAGGGGGGGGGGTCTTCCCACCTCTGTTAACCAAATCTAGATAATCCCTCACTGTTGTGTCTGGAAGGGCTGTCTCTCCTTGACCTTGTCAAGTTAACACTATTAATCACCACAAAATCTAAATACATGCCCCCTTATTACCCAGCTATTTTACTCTCAAGTGTCTATCTAAAAAGAAGAGGGGAGGAGGAGGGAGAAAGGGAGGAGGGAGAGGAGGAAGGAGACGGGAGGAGAAAGGGAAGAAGGTGGAGAGGGGGAGGAGGGGGAGGAGGGGGAGGAGGAGGCTGGAGAGATGGCTCAGTGGCTGAGAGTGTTTGCTATTCTTGAGTGGACCCACGTTCAGTTCCCACCAGCACCCAAGATGGGCCGTTCACAGCCGCCTGTAACTCTAGCTCCAGGGGAATCCAATTCTGACCTCTATGGGTGTTCCAGTTTTAAACTAAATTTTAAGACAAATAAACAAATGAAAAGGAAACAAAACAAAAACTGAAGGCTGCGTCTATAAAACCATGTATGACACATAAGAGTATCACAGTCAGTTAAATCATTGCAATCCCAAACTGGAAACCTTCAAATATTCACCGGTAATAGAAAGGATGGACACATTCTAGGAGATGCACAACATGAAATATGAACAGTGGTGAAAATGAATGAGTTATGGTTGTGTGTGAGACAAGTGACTGTCACAGGCAGGACACCCAGGGCATGAGTATTCATCTATAGAGCACATCTATATAGTCAGAGGACTGGCGGTCTGCGGGAGAGGAATCCTCCCAGCACCGGGAGGCAGCAGCGCACATCTTGATTGGTGGATGGACACCACTGAACTATATACTAAAGAGGAGTTTGGTGTGCTCTCTATGAGGTGCACACAGCAATCAAAATGGCACTTAAAAATAAGTAATGGCGAGGGGGCTCAGTGGTTAAGGGCATGTGCTGCTCTTGCAGAGGATCTGAGTTTGGTGTCTGGAAAAACAACAACAACAACAACAAAAAAAAACCAAAAAACAAAACTCATGTTGAGCAGCTCGCAACTGCCTATAACTCCAGCTCCTAGAGATCTGATGGCCTCTTCTGTCCTCCATAGGCACCCAGGTGCATACACACTCCTGCCCAACACATTCACACACAATTGAATAATAATACAAATAACTACCACCAAGCCAAAATTAAAATGACAGTTCAGTTGACATGCCGAAGTGGCGTGTTAGTTTTCTGTCACTATAACCAAATGCCAGAAGCAATCAGCTTAAGAGAAGGAAAAGGATTATTTTGGTTCACAGTTTCAAAGGGCTCAGTCCATGTTTGGCTGGTCTTGTTACTTTGGGATTGTTGTAGTGAGCAGGTGTGGGAGGGAGTGTTGGGGGGTGTTGGGAGAGTGGGGGGTGGAGGGAGTGGTGGGGGGTGCGGTGCAGTTGCCCACATCATGATGGCCAGGAAGGAAAGAGAGAGACAGAGAGGGAGAGAGATGGAAAAAGTTGGAGGGAGGTGGAGAGGCACACAGAGAGAAATAGAGGAGACAGAGAGGGAGCTACAGGGGAGAATGGTGTGCCCTTTATGAGCATGCCCCCAATGACACAACTTCCTTCCACCTGGGTCCACTTCGGAAGCTTCCAATAGCACCCGAGACTGGAGACTGACCCTTTGAAACAGGACCCTCTGAGGGTCTAACCTACAGCAACTGCTCCATAATTCACTGTGGCAACCAACATCTTTTGGTTGTTTGGAGAAACCGAAGTCTCTTTCTCTGAGCTGTTCTTACCCTTGCATCAGCCCCCGAAGCAGAATTATCTGTCTTGCGGAAAACATTCGTGGAGGTGATGGCTCCCCACCCGATTCCAAACCGCTAAGAGCTGTAAAGGCATCGCCAATCCCAGGTTGCAGGGGAAGACTCCGCGGAGCATCAGTATTCCAAAGCCAAATTGTCCTTTCCTTAAGCTTCATTGAACAAGATGTGTTTGGGAGATTGGATATATGTAGATTTATTTCTTTTCTAAAAACAGCGCCCTGTGCTTGAGGGCTGCTGAGAGCATCTTCTGGGGACGCAGGCTGACATTGCCTTTCAGTAAAGCCAGAGGCAGAGGCTGCCAGGTCCTCAGCTGTCTGCAGAGCCAGGGGGCTGCTGACTCCTCTGATGGCTTCCCACAGAGGCCTGCAGGGGGCTGGGGCGGGCTCCTGTTCTGTTAGCAAAACAGAGGCTGTGGTCTGAGTGGCTGCATGGGTCGGCACCAAATCTGCGGCTCATGGGAGAGATGTTCAGAAAGGACCCGGGTTGACTGAACAGCAGGCGGGAGTCAAAGTCTGTGTTTCGATTTTCCGCTCATTTCTGGCAAGCAGCATGGAGCTGTGGCCCAGTGGAGCATCCCAGCTGGGTGCTACCGTTGCCCCTCACCATCTTCATATTCTTCCTTTTTCTTTCCTTTTCCTTTTTCTCTTCTTTTCTTTTCTTCTTTTTTGAGACAGGGTCTCACTCTGTAGCCCAGGTTGGAACTCACTATGTAGACTAGGCTGGTCTTGAACTCACAGAGATCCACCTGTCTCTAGGTGCTGGGAATAAAGACATGCATCATCATGCTCAACCCATGGCTCCTTTATATATATGCATTTTATTAATTATTTGATAATTTTATTCATGATCTGTTTTAAGCATATTTGCCTCCTTTTTAAAATTTACTTATTTGTGTGTGTGTGTGTGTGTGTGTGTGTGTGTTGTGTTTGTACATGTGGAGGTCAGAGGACAACCTCTGTGTCATCCCTTAGGTACCACCTAACTCCTCCTCCTCTTTTCTTTTTGAGATAGGGTCTCTCAGTGGCGTGGAACTCACCAAGCAGTCTAGGCTGGCTACCCTAGAGTCCACCTGTATCTACCTTGCTGGGATTACAGGCAGGTGCGCATTTTTTTAAAACACGGCTTCTGGGAACTTGAACCTGGGTCCTCACGCTTGTTTTCTGACAGAGCCATCTCCCTAACACACCCCTACTGTTTCCTCTTGTCTCTCCACTCCAAAGGACCTTTAATGCCTGCTTTGGGGGGTGATGGGGTGACAGGGGGTGTCATCATCTCGGGGAACCACTCTTCTCTGAATTTCCGCTCCCTTGGTTTCTTCCAGCCCCTGAGCTCTCGACCACACAGGATGGCATTTATGCAAAGATCCGCCTGCACAGTCCTGCCTCCTGGACTACAGGGGTGCTCCTGGGGGGCGGGACTGAAGTCCTTGTTCATAATTCCTCACTCTAGTAAAACCCTCACATTTTTTTTTTAAACACCTGTTCTAAAATTCATTTGTGCTCTGGAACTTTTAATCCCTGCTCATAACAAGCAGGACTGGGGAGAAGCAAAAAGGATGTGGGTCCTTTCAGCCTATCAATAAAAAGGGGAAAATCCTGAATATTTATGAAAGCCCTGAGTGTTTATTCCCAAGTCACAAGTTCCAGACCTCCATTGCCCCCATGAATTCCCAGAGCCAGCTTTTCTCTGTTTCTCCTCAAAGGCCACATTGGCTCCTTCATGTTTATGGCATCATTCCCAGACACTTCTTAATTTCAGTACTGGACACAGAAACTAGGGACTCTCATATCCAAGGCAGGTGCTCTGCTACTGAACCCACCCCAGCCCCTCACTGGGGGATTCTAGGCAGGTGCTCTACCACTGAGCCACACCCCAGCCCCTCACTGGGGGATTCTAGGCAGGGCCTCTACCACTGAGCCACACCCCAGCCCCTCACTGGGGGATTCTAGGCAGGGCCTCTACCACTGAGCCACACTCCAGCCCCTCACTGGGGGATTCTAGGCAGGTGCTCTACCACTGAGCCACACCCCAGCCCCTCACTGGGGGATTCTAGGCAGGTGCTCTACCACTGAGCCACAGCCCAGCCCCTCACTGGGGATTCTAGGCAGGGGCTCTACCACTGAGCCACACCCCAGCCCCTCACTGGGGGATTCTAGGCAGGGGCTCTCCCACTGAACTATACCATTAGCTCTTTTTACTACTTATTTTGAGATAGTGTCTCGTTAAGTTATCCAGCTGGCCTTGAATTCACTGTGCAACCCAAGCAAGCCTTGTACTTGCAATCCTCCTGCCTCAGTCTTTGACGTAGCTTGCACCCAGCAGGCCTGGCAGTAGAGGCAGTTTCTATGTGCTCGTTATAGTTTTTGGACTTGAACCAACTTTCCTGCTTCTGTACATTGTATCAAGAGATGCAAGTCATTCTGGGATTTGACTGTTGTCTTAGTTTGAGCAATGACTTCTCCCAGGAGGAAAACAGATCAAACTCGAGGTGGGGGGAAGCTGGTAGGATGACGGGAAATGCTTGACAAGTAGCTCTACAGGAAAGATCTGCCACTTGAGGTCTTTACCGTGGTGTAAATTCTCCTTTGTGGCTAGCTTTCAGCCTTAACGTCGAATGGGGACCTGGGTGAGAAGGTGTGGTCGCTAAGACTGGTTGTCACCTGGGCATACCAGAGAAGAGAGACCCTCGGTTGAGGAACTGCCTCTATTAGATTGGCCTGTGGGCACGTCTATAGGACCTTTGATTGATTGATAAATGATGTTGGAGGTTCCTGCCCACTGTGGGTGGTGCCATCCCCGGGTAGGGGGCCTCGGCTGTACATGAAAGGTACCTGGATGAGAGTAAGGGAGCAGCACAGTGAGATTTCCTCCATGGCTGCCTCTGCTTCTGCGTGAGTTTCTGCCCTCGGTGACCGGCTGCGCTCCGTTAGTGTAAGACACAACAAACTGTCACAGCAGCAGAAAGCCAACTGAGAGAGACCAAGGGTTTTCAAAGTGGCCAATGTGGTGCACATAACTTACCACTGAGTCCGCCTCTCTCCTCACACCAGCCTGCTGTCCTTCCCCTGCCCTTTGCCCTCTCCCTACCCTTCCCCCTTTCCCAAGCAAGCTCTCTATGTTGTATTTAAAAAATGGTGCAGGGCGGTCATGGCGGTGGGAGCCCAGGAGAGAGATACACCATGCAGACCTCACTCACGTGGAGAGTTTTATTGGGGGAAGGGAGAGAAGGGAGCAGAGGAGAGAAGAGGAAGAAGAAAAGAAGAGAAAAAGAGGTGAGAAAAGCGGGAAAGAGAAGGTGAAGTCGTGGCCTCCTGGGATATAGAGAGAAAGTGGGCGGGCCCTGCCCTTTTATGAGGGGACATCGCACATGCGCACATGCGCAGAGACCACGCTGCAATGCATGATGCTGTCAGGATCCTGAGCAGGCCAAGGTATCGCCTGCGTATTTTATATGGCCAGGTCCCCAAAGCGTGGGTCTGAAAGCTAACACTCTACCGGACCTACATCTCCAGCCTGGGATTGATTGATTCCTGAGGACTGAACCAGCTTTGCATTTCTACACACATTCATCATGGGGTGTAGCTTTACATATTGTGTTGTTATGTCCCGTCCCCGTCCCCCGTCCCCCCCCCCCCCCCCCCGTCCGGGGTGGGGTTGAACCTAGGCTGTTAAATGTGCTAGGCAAGTGTTTACCATTGAGCAGTTGCGTCCTTAGGCCTTTTCATACTGCCCTGCACTCCCCTCTTCCCCTCCCCTCCCCTTCCCTCCTCTTCCTCCTTCCCTTCCCTTCCTCTCCCTCCTCTTCCTTTCCTGGTCCCTCCGTTCTTCCCTTCCCCCTGCCTCCTCCTTCCTGCTGATTCACTCTGCTGCCATCTCACTTCTCCTGCCTGACAGGCAGCCACAGAGAGGACAAATCTGGCCAAACTGAAAGGTTCCTGACCTGTGGAAGAGTGGAGAAATTGAGCAGAGCACACATGAACAAGAAGTGGGTGTGCACACATTTCTCTCCATTCCTGGCTGTGGATGTGACCTGACGAGCTCTTGGGAGCTCTTGGAAGCCTCTGCCTCGACTTCCCCATGGAAATGGCTGTGACCCAGAATTCCCAGCTGAAATAAACTCCTTTCTCCCCTAAGTTGCTTATTATCAAGGACTTCTATCCCAGTGACAGAAGTGAAGTCAGGGCTCAAGGCAAGCACTTTGTGCGCCGAGCCATGGCCCCAGGCACTGAAGCATTTTCTTGATGGTTGGTTTACATCGGTGGCAGGTGACTCTAACAGCCCCTGTCTGTTGTCTTTTGTCACTCAGTTTGAGACTTTCTTGGCTCTTGGTGCCATGTGTGGTATTCAGGTGAAAGCTGGACTCTTGGAGTCTGGTATTTAAGCCTTGTCTTGCTGCCTTCTTGCACGTTCACTTGGAAGCTTGATGCCTTGCTAGTACTGGGTGCTGCAGGCTCTAGGCTCACTTGCTAGTACCGGTGCTGCAGGCTCTAGGCTCCCCCCCCCCTTGCCACTTGGTTATTCTTCATCACAGCTGCACCCTCATAAACACCTACTCATAGCACCCTGTTAGGGTGAGGGGGGGGTGCTTCACTGCTGCTCCCTAAATTGCTTCTTCTGATGCTGGGGTCTTGGGAATCGATGGCCTTGACCTTGATGGCTTCTGTCACAAGTCTCAGCTCCACTCGGCCTCCTCAGGGCATCGGGTGCCTCTCCCAGGAGACTACAGGAGCTTTGCTATCTCTGGGTGGAGTCTAGAAGTCCCAGCCCCGTGTGTGCGGAGGCCAGAGGTAAACGTTCAGTGTCGTCGTCGTCCTCTGTCACACCTCATGTTATTTTTGGAGACAGGGTCTCTCACTGAACCTGGAGCTTGCCAACTCAGCGAGGCTGGCCAGCCAGTGAACCCCAGGGATCCTCCTGTCACTGCCTTTCTGGGGTTGGAATTACAGTTCACACCACCGTGTCTACATGAGGTGTGGGCATCAAAGTCAGCTTCTTACATGTGTACCCCAAGCACGTTACCCACTGAGCCATTTCCCTGGTCCTAGGTATGATTTTCTCTTTACTAAAATATTTGAGTCTGGATCTGAGTCAAGCCCATAATGTAGTGATTTGCTTAATGACTGCAGAATATTGTCTTATCTGAAGAGAAGCAGGGCATTTTTAAGACCACAGAGCCCAGAATTAACAGCTTGGAATTTTCACCATGCTGGCTGTTAATTGACTTCAACCATTAAAAAGGGAGAGAAGTTTTTGGCAAACCCTGAGCCTTTCATACAAGCGGGGACACAGGAATGTTCAAATCATTCTAAAATAAGCGTGTAGTGAGCCAATGATATTAGAAGAAATAGACTTTTCCAACAGCGGATCTGCAAAAGGTTCTATGGCTCTCAGAGATACTGAAAGTGGTTCCACCCTGTGACAAAATCAAATCTCGGAAACAGAAGTGTGAATTCAATAGATATCAGAGGTCTGTGACTACTCACTACTTGCATTTTGGTTGTTTTGGAAAGTGTCTGAAGAGTTGGTTGGTAGGCAGTTAGACAGGCATTAGCAGGCCATTGAGGATAGACCCCTCCCTTATAGCCAGCTTTGGACCCTACCTCTCATTTATTTGTCCACAGGAAGGCTTATTCATCTGAAGATATGCTAAGGGGATGGGAGGAATAATTATCCCTGCAATGAGATAATGTATTTCTTGGGGGCAGTTGCTTATAGAGCATCTCTGAGATCCAACCCAAAAACCCAACTTTACCTCTATTTCTCTCTCTTCTTCACATACCAGCCCAAATCCTAAGCATGTGTGCCTTGCCCTGACACTGTAGGATTCCTGCTTTCTCTGAATGACACCCCCCTTCTATAGCTGCTTGTCAACCTCACTGCTGACTCTACCCCAAAAGAGATGACTTTCTTTCTTTTACTTTCTCTATCTCCTTCCTCCTGGCAGATGCCAAGATTTATAACTTGCCTGTCCTGTTATTTTAATCTCAAGTGCTAATAAAATGCCCATTAAGCTCCCTTCTATTGGTCTTTAAAAGTCTTTAATCAACAAGACAAATACCTCATAAATGGGAATCCTGATTCCCCCACTAACATGTCCAACCAGCCCAGAATTATCTCTTAATTGTGCCTTCTTCCTGGTGATGTCAGAGTCCCTTGCCTATGGTAGGGACCAGGGTGATGAGGGTCTCATGGTCAATGCCACAGTTGATGCTATGAAAATGGATATCCTCTGCTCTCCCCTTACCCCCGATGTGATGTCCAGTGAAATGAGGAGCAAGGCTGGGTTGAGACCCAACTCCTCATTCAGCTGGAAGCCTCAGTGGAAATTTCCTTTCTCCTGACTAATTACCATCTGACCAGACAATGGAGATTTCCTTTTCCTGTAACCAATGATTGCATTTTAAAATGCCTTCCTCAAACTTTTCAATAATAAAAATAGCAGGGCATTGAATCACATATGGACTTAACCGAGACATTTCCTCTTAAGATAGCAGTGGAGTATGTGGGGTTTGTGGGGTAGAGGAGCATTTTCCTATCCCCATGTTGTGTAGCTGTTTCCTTTAGGATTGCAAAATTCCCTTGTGGAGGGAAGGACGAAGGAAGCTCAATAAACACATGAGAAACTTAAAGACTCACCAGGTCCTTTTCCAAGATCCCATCAGCAGCAAAAACTGCTGAGGGACATGACATCCCTCAATGCTGTAGCTGCCTGCAAGTTGCTCAGGGAAGTCTCTGATGAAGCTTTTGTGAGTCTTTATCTGTGCTGGGGTGGGACTTTTTGGTGATGCAGCAGTCTGTAGGTGACTGCGATAAATCCACTTGCTCCCCAATGTAGACTCAGAATTATTTTATTTGTCTGAGTCTGTCATCATCCTTCTATCTGGGACGAAAAGACACATCCCTTAGATGTTGTGTGGCTGTTACATCTGAATTGAAACCATACCTTCTTAAGACTCAGAAGGTAAGTAAAACTTTTGAGAGTAAAACTCACAACTCTCAGGAAGTTCCTGAAACTTACAAGACCCATAAGGCCTTGCCCCAAGATTATGCAAGCAGTAAGGATTGGTGGAGAGAGAACTCTCTGGCCTCTGAGCTACCTGAGAGTCTTGGAGGGAGCTCCAGAGATGTAGTTTTCATGAGTTGTCGCCCATGCACCTGTAACACATCCTCAGTCATGCTCCTGTAAGCAATTCCATAAACTAACTTGCTCACTTAGGTGGAGTTGTTTCCTTTTGTATGGCATCAGTATCTTATCTGGAGTGAGTAGATATTTATTCACAACTCCCCTGGAAAGTTCACATAGTGTCTTCATTTGTCTACTGAGATGCTGTCCAGGCTCTGAGCTTCTGGGAGCACATTTAGTGTACTACAGGGTAAATTGCCTGTGGATTCCAGGGAATCCTAGAGAAAAGCCACAGTCCCTTGAAAGGCAGCACAGAACAAGGTTTGGGACTCAGGGATCAGGCTCTGTTGCCACCTCCAATTATGGAGCTTGTGCCTGGAATTTCTCTGTGCTGCTGGCTGCCCTAGGCCCAATGGCTTCATCCCTTTCCTGGTAAGCTTCAGCCATCAACTTGACACAGCTCAGAGTCATCTGAGGGAGTCTCTGTTGGGGGATTGCTTCTTGGGGCATTTCCCTCCCCAATACTAATTGATGTAGGCATGCCAGTCCACTGTGGGTGGTACCATCCCCAACGTGGGAGATCTTGGGCTGTATAAAGAATCTAGCTGAGTCAGTGGGAAGCAAGCCAGTAAACAGTGTTTTCCCCATGGTCTCAGTTCCTGTTTGAGTCCCCTCTGGCCTCCCTCAATGATGCACCATGATTTGGAAGCATAAGGTGAAGTAAACACATTCCTCCCCAAGTTGTTTTTGACCATGGTCTTTATCACAGCAGCAGAAAGCCAACTAGAACACCTTCTGTATGTTTTATCTATGGAATGAGCTCCTTGCTGTGTTCACCTCTCAGGGGCCTGCTGAGAAATGTATAGAACAACGAGCAGAGACAACACAGGACACTGAGGCTCATGGTCTATGTTCAGTAAAGAGAAGGGTGGTTCTAGAGGAGGTGCTGAGTTGAAGTGTCCTTCAAGCAAGAGTTACATTGACTCCAGTAGTCAGACAAGTGCACAGTGCAGGGGGCAGGGGTCCAAAGCAAGAGAGGTGTCTGTCCTTCCTAGGGATATCAGGGCCTGTCCCTTAAAGTACCTTGTGAAGGGATGAATAGGAAGGAAGAGTTGATTTTGGCTCACAATCTGAGTGTACACAGTCCATCATGGCGGTGAAGTCATGATAGCAGAATCATTAGGCGGCTGGTCACATGACAACCACAGTCAGGAAGCAGAGAGATATGGATGCTGGGGCTCAGCTGGCTTTCTCCTTCTTACACAGATGAGAACCGCAGTCTCCGGGATTGTGCTGCCCACAGTTAGGGTGTATCTTCCCACTTCAATTAATAAACCCAATCTGTGATCCCCTGGAGGTGTGCTTGGAGGCTCCTAGGTGATTCTAGGTCCTATCAAGTTGACAATCAATATTAACCACTAAAGGGCAGGGGGTGGGATGTGGGGGAGATGTTGTGCTACAGGGAAATGGGCCCAAGGCCAGCTGATTAGACTAAGAGACACAGTATTTCCTGTGTTTCTGAATGAGGTTGGTGATGTAGATGATGATGATGATGATGATGATGATGATTATCATTTTTGTTTTGTTTTTCAAGACAGGGTTTCTCCATGTAGTTTTGGTGCCTTTCCTGGAACTCACTCTGTAGACCAGGCTGGCCTCGAACTCACAGAGATCTGCCTGGCTCTGCCTCCCGAGTGCTGGGATTAAAGGCGTGCGCCGCCACCGCCCGGCCGTAGAATATTATTCTAACTAGGCAAAGATGTGTTACATTTGTTCATGCTGCATTTGTTAACTATGTAAAGATAGGTTGCAATTGAATTAATTAAATAAAATTAACCTGTGCTCAGAGAGGCGGGGTTAGTAACTGGTTGACAGGAAGTAGCAGGGAGGAGCTTAGCATGTTGTTTTGGGGGGGGCAGTGTGAAAGGGAGTGGTTTCCAGGGGACACCAGCAAAAACAGAAAGTTAGCCAGTTGCTGCTCTAACTCTCTGAGCTTGCAGGTTTTTACCCTAGCCTTTAAATCTCAAGTTTCAATAGAACGATAGAGATTTAGTTAGAACTAGCGGTAGTGGCAGCTACAGGGCCACTGTCTGGGGGAACAGAATTACCCCAGCTGTGGCCTTAGCAGCTGGGCACTAGTAGTTTAAAGTGCAGCCACCACGGCGAAGGTAAAACAGCAGGCTGGGGTTTGAAAAGGCTCAAAGTATTGACCTTAGTTCTTTTCTGAAGTTCGGGTAGATGAACTTCTTTGGATGAGAGGTGCCTGGAAGAAAAATGGGTTCTATGAGTGTAGGATGTGATGCTGGTCACTTGTCCTGCCTCTCTCCATTCCCTGCTTGGGAGGCCCCCTATTGAGGAGGGGAGGGGACAGGTCTCCTGCCCATGTGACCCTTCACTCTATTTTGCACAGTAGCTGCCTTGTTCCAACTGTTGGAGCTAGTGAAAAACATGAGCATTTTACCTGCTATTACCAGCAGTTGAAATGTAGGTGGATGATGCCGGGGAGAGGGTGGGGAGGAGCAGGGATGAAGGGTTCTTACTGCTTACTCTTGGCAGTGATTTAGAGAGGAAAAGGCAGAGTTGAATGGTCAGAAGCCTGAATTTCCATCCTCCTATGAGCCCTCCTCCTGCAGCTGGAAACTGGCTACCTTTTCTGAACATGTTCCATTTTGGGGTCACCTAATGGACCTTTCAAGATAAACCAATGCTTGGGCTGTATCCCCAGAGGTTCTGACTCAGTTGCATTATGCAGTAATTTCCTCTGTGTTGAAGCATTCCATCCAGGAAGTAAGCAACTCACAAGTCCCTGAAACATACTAGATTCATAAGGCTCCTCCCTTCCCAAGATTATGTAAGTGGTAATGGCTGCTGAGGAGAGGAAACTCTTCAATGTGTTGAGTTGCCTGCAAGTTGTGCAGAGGGTTCCATAGTTGCAGCTTTTGTGAGTGGATACCCAGGTTGAGGTGGGCTTTTAGTGATGTTCTTCCTGTTCCTGTAAGCAGCCTTAATGAATTTGTTGCTTTGCCAAGTTAGACTTGGGTATGATCGTTCTTTGGTCTGTTTCTGGTCCCTTATCTGTGGTGAGTAGACATTTATTCACAGCTCCCCAGGAATAACGTCACACCAATAGTTGATCTCGGTATGGCCTGGGCTCTGGAATTCTTAATTGATCCTTGATAGTGTTAAAAAGGATGAGAGCTCAGAACTGTGTCCTGAGGCCTGGGGATCACAGAGGTACAGCTGTGTTCTCTTCTGGTGGCCCCACAGTGGCTCCCACAAACCCAGAGTTGGTAGATGGTTTCATTCCCCCCCCCCTCCTTCAGAGCTGTGGTCCTACCTTGAACCCAGGAGCTATTAGATGCCTCAGGATGTGGGCATGCTTGAGTGATCCGGGCCACCCAGTTCATCCCAAGCACAGCCAAAATTGTTCACGGGCAGGTCTTCCTCTTCAAGGCACCAGTGATGTCTTTCAGAAGGTACAGATGGGGGTTGGGGTGGGCTTGTGGCATCTGGAAATTACTGGTCCATTCAGAGTGACTCAAGGTGCAGGCTCCAGCTTGCACTTTGGGCAGGAAGCTCTCTGTGGGATTGCAGCCCCCTCTCTTCCAACAGGGGGAGTCACACATGGGAGTTCCTGGAAGAAAGCTGTGTCTGCAAAGGTGGATTGATAAGAACATGGAGAAATTGGACTGCTGTAAGTCCAGAGCCAAACTATCTTGGGGCATCTTTAGCCTCTCCTTAATAGCCATCTATTGCTAGGTCCATCCTTTCGACTGTGTGAACAAGGCCTTAGTTTCCACCAACCAAAGGGCTAAGGATGCTGTCAGACGGCACCTAAAGCCCCTAGCAGAGTTTCCCCTGCTTCCCTGTAACCTGCCTACCCATGGATCCACCAATATATGTGAAAAGTATTTTCCTTTATGACTTTCTTCACTCAGATACTGTTGGAAGTTCATGAACTTGCTCCCTAATTGGAACACGCATTTGGGGAGGCCTAAACCTATGTTCTCAGATCACGACCACTCATTTTTGATTCCAGAAGAAACTTTTTATCCCTTGAGCAGTTTCCAACAGAGGACATACTGCCCCTCAACAGCAGAGAAAAAGGGAAAGAGAGACAGAGTGTGTTAGTTTAGGACCACATGCGGGTTATTTCCAAGGTTAGCATTTACAGTCTTAGACTGTATGACTGACTGCTCCTGAACTCCAGGGTCATTTCATGAACTCGTTACAAAGAGGCTGGGGAGGGCTCAGTGGGTGACATGTTTGTCATACCAAGCCTGACCTCCTAAGTTCAGAGTCCCAGAACCCATAGAAAAGCTGGGTACTGCAGTGTAATATCTACAATCCCCGGCTCTCTACAGGAAACGGGAGACTGAGAGGGAGAGTGGACCCGCTAGCCTAGTGCACACTGTGACCAAGGAACTCTGTCTCCAGAGAGGTGGAAAGGGAAGGTCCTCCTCTGACCGCCACATGCATGCTATGGCAAACTTGTGCACTCCCCCACCCCCCATCCCCTGAGACAACGGATCCATCGATAAAGTGCTTGCCTCGCAAGTACAAGGATCTGGGTTTGATTCTAAGACCCTGTGCAAAAAGCAGGGTGTGTTGGTGTGTACTTGTGACCCCGGTACTGGGAAGGCAGAGTCAGGCTCACTGGCCAGCTGGCCTATCCACTCAGGTTGTTCCAGGCCAGTGAGAGACCCTGTCACAAACACAAGGTGGACATTGCCTGAAGAAGTACACTTGAGGCTGTCCTTGGGATTCCACACACATGTGCACATATACACATGCACATGCGCAAACACACATACACACACACACACACACACACACACACACAC
>CABHPP010143509.1:0-12000 GCA_902168425.1 Peromyscus attwateri
CATTGGATTGAATCTCACCAATTAAGCTAGCTTATCTGGCCAGCAAGTCAGTCACGCGAGCCCCTCATCCCTGTCTCTCCAGCACTGGAATTACATTTGTGTACCAGCAACACATGGTTTTTTTAAACATGGGTTCTGAGTATCAAATCCAGGATTCATTCTTGCAAATCAAACACTTTGCTCACTGAGTCTTCTCCAGAGCCCAGCCCTCACCCTGTCCATGAAAACACGTTTCTTATCCAGCCCGCCAATAGGCGCAACCATTGTGGCTACAGAAGAGGGTCAGCTTCTAAGTACAGATGCACCTCAATCTGAGCCCTAAAGAAACCCATGGCAATTTAAAAATGTCTTAAGGAAAAAAATGCATTTATCATTCTTAGTCTGCAACACAGTCACCAGCAATAGAGTAGTAAGTGGCTGTTGTTTACATTCTTGACCATGTCTCTGATCAGGACCAGAGCTGCTACTTTTGCCCAGAATCAAGAGTAAGGGTCAGATTACTTATCACTAGCCCATAAAGTACATTTCTACTAAAGTCCACCATGTTTATAACTGTAACACCAAAACTGTATAGGTCAGATACTGTATTTAATATCTATGTACCTCTCTCCAAGTGAAAGCATCTAGCTAAGTGCTTTCCACAAATTAAACCAACAATGAAGAAAAGATTGAGTTGACTCTCCCTATTACTCCAGGAAGTAGGAATGCTCAGCAATATCAAGGAGAAGAATTAAGACAGAAAGTGTATCGTTTGATTAAAATCCCTGATTCCATATTCTACTGCATCATACTGCTTCAAAAACAGCTGTGAGGTCTTCAGCAAACTGAAAACTTTCACTGTATGAACACTTAAGCAAACAATTAGAATTAAAATCAAACCTTACAGGAGATTGGGAATTCGCTCAGACAGTAAAATATTTGCCCTGACCTTAATTTTATTCACAGAATCCATGTAAAAAGTCTAAGAGTGGTGGGATAGGCTTACATCCCCAGTGCTGGGGAAATAGAGACAGGCAGAGCCCTGAGGCTCCCTGGCCAGATGAACTATCTGAACCACTGAGCTCTAGGCCAATAAGAGAGAATTCTCTCAAACAAGGTGGACAGCACCCTGAGCAGTGGTAACCCAGCTTGATCTCTGACCTCCACCTGTGCATGGTCACATACATACACACATCCAAACTTGTACATGTCACAACAATGAATCAGGAACTATTGCATGAGTCTTCTGAAGGTTACCTTGCTTAGAAACTTAGTATTTTATCTTTGGTACTTCTCCTCCTTGCTCACAGAAACACTCAATCACACACACACACACACACACACACACACACACACACACACACTCAAAGTGAAGTGGCTCCGAATTCTTTAGAGGCATTAACCACAGAGACAAACTTGACAATGAAGACTAACTAGAAAATAAATTGCCCTCAATTAAAAAAAAGAACAAGACAAAACAACAATAAGAAAAAACAGCTGTAAGCAGTGCAGTTTACGCTCCTAAAAATCCAGATTTTAGTGATTCAGGTTTGAATGCTATAAACTTCTTTTGTTGGTGGTAAAAATATTTCAGCAACCTGAAGGCATCACAAAGACCAAACGTAAGTACTTTCAGTTTGAGGATGCTGGCTATTCAGACTCATAACCTTCACGGAGGAAATTTTATCGGCTGCTTTAGCCTTTGACACAAATATTTCTATAGGTGATTGTGGTGATCCATGCGGGTACTAAGAAATAAAGTGGAAGCCGAATCGGGCCATTTGCAGTATTTATTCAGCTCAGCTTCCAAAACAGCAAGGAAGGCAAGACAGGGAAAGGGCAGAATGTGCCTACTTTAATTTATATGAAAGGCAAGAGAGATGTGAGCTCCGCACTTTGGCATCTGGAAGTAGAAGAGATCCAAGAGGGGTTTCGTCAAGGAGCACATGGGTCCACAGTAATTTACATTTTGAAGATCAAGAGTTTCAAGACTTTATTAACCAGTTTGAAGAATGAATACCTCAAAGGATAACTAGAAAAGTACTCATATAGTGCTTTGATCCCAGTGGTGGATATGAGAAGTAGACGTGGTAATAAGAGCCCAGAGGAATCAGGTTTTATTTTAAGATTTAATTTTATTTATGTATGTGTGTGTGTTTGTGTGGGGGTAAGTGTGTTTAAGTACAGATACTTTCACAGGCCAGAAAAGGGTGTCAGGTCACCTGGAGCTGGAGTTACAGGCAGCTATAATTGGCCTGACCTGGGTGCTAAGCATCGAATTCAGGTCCTCTGGACCAGCAGCAAGTGTTCTAACCACTGAGCTAGAATGAGACATCTGTCAAAGGCCACTTTTATTACAGCAATGTCTGCTGATCGTTAATCAAGCCTCTGAGGCCAGATATCTTGAATCTGAGGGCCACTTCCCTCTACTCACTAGCGCAATATCTTTGGGGAAGATATTCAACTTCTCAAACTCCACTCTCCCAAAATATAAGAAATAAACCATAACACTTTCCACCCTGCAGGTTTGCAGTGGAATTAAATGACACAATGCATGTAAATCTCCTTGCAAGCTTCCTCGGATTCATTTAGAATTACCAGTGATGAGCCTTGCTTATACTGCTTCCCTATTTCTCTTTACAATTAAAAGCCTCCACAAGGTGGAATTACTTATCATGAAATTGAGGCTCACAAACTTCCTGAAGTCTACACACTATCAAATAGTCTGATTGTCTGGCCCCTGCTTCAAGCTAGTATGGTCAATAGCCTCTTGGAATAGGAACTTTGCTATTTCTAATCCACATAAAGTAGAAAGAAAAAAGCCAGGGTCAGTGCCTTGGCATAAAGTGAGGCCCGCTGATACTTCAACACATCAAGTGCTCACTAGAAAGGCGTTGAAAAAAAAGGAATGATGGGTAGAGGGGCTTGGAATATGGCCTCATGGGTAAGGGGCTTGCTGCGCAAGAGTGAAGACATGAGTTCTATCCCAGCAGCCATGTCTAAAGCTATGCAATCAGAGCTGAGAAGGTGGGTACTTGAGGCTGCTGGCCAGTCATTCTAGACAATATCATCCTGAGGTTCAATGAAAAGCTCTTTCTCAAAAATACGATGGAGAGCAATTGAGAAATACGCACAATATTAATTTCTGGCCTACACATGCATACACACACACACACACACACACACACACGTGCACACACACTCACATATTTGCACATTTACACACATATGAACACATACACCCATACACTACTTACATGATAAATAACAAATTTAACAATAAAAACGGTAAAAATAAATAAGCTCACTCATTTTTCCTACCATATAATATCTGCACACGCTGAGTAGCTGAGGTGTCTAGCTTGGCCTTGAAGCTCAAAGGTGTCCCTAGTGAGTGTGGGTTTAGACACTACATACTAACAGCACTTCACTTCTGTTTGAGTGGCCACAAGCTCCACCACAGACTGATGGTTCCTGTCATTTCAGGGAACTTCGGCTTCCACACTTCACTTTGGCTTCCTTCCCCAACCCAGACTCTAAACCATAGCATTGGGTCTAATGGCCTGTTTCTCTTTGCTAATTTACCTATTAATTTTGCAAATGGTCTGTTTCATGCGTGATAAACCTTAACTTTAGAGACATGATGTTCTTAGTACAACCTGTCTTGAAGGATGCTCAGGCCTTTTGTAGTGAAAAAAAATTGTCTGGAGTGTCTGTTCAGAATGTACTCTGTCCTCAGTTTATCACATGGATAAAATAATACCTCAGTCATCAGAGCTAGGTAACTCTTCAGTTTGTGAATAGTAGCTGCCTAAAACTTTGGGGGACTGACTAAAATTTTTTTATTTCCATTTTTGTTGTGAAAATGGTAGAAAAAATTAGTTACACATTTATTACTACCTATTCAGTGGGAGGCTGAATTGAACAAATTTAACCCAAGCAACATGATTAATGGGCAGGAAAATAAACATTAATGCTTTTTAGGGAAAGTGCTTTATAGGATTCCTTGGTAAAAAAGAAAAAAAAAGACGAACATGTCAGTTTAGTAAAAATGTGTGCTCTGCACACATGAGAAGCAGGGTTCAGATTTCCATCTTCTACGTGAATGGTGGAGAGGTGTGATGGACCAATTGTAATTCCAAGATGCTAGACAGTGAGACATGGATTCCCAGAGTGAGCTGGTTACCTAGACTAGCCCAATTGACAAGCTTTAGGCTCAAGTGGGAGACTTAGCCTCAATATATGCAGTAGAAAGCAATGCCAACCTCTGACCTGACTTGCACATGAATACACAGCTGAGGGCCAGAGGCTTCCCTCGCATGTATGAGACCCTGACTTCCATCCCTGACAGTGAAAGAGAAATCAAAATCAATGGACTAATCACATAGTCTAAAGTATAAGCACGAACAGTGAGCACAAATGGGATACACTAGCCCCTAATTGATGGTATTCAAACTTCAGCCACACTAAGTATAGACACTCCTTTATAACCGAGACCATCTAGAACCAACACCCAAACTGTTCTTCCAAACTTCTGAAAATAGTTGGTTTGATCTCAATAAAATAGTCTCAAGTTAAAACAAACATGGTCACAAGCAAGTACAAGGCCCCCAGTCCCATTATCCCTTGCAACAATAAATCCATGAAGAACTATCTCAGATGGTTGGAGTTTATGATGATCTCTGTCACTACTCACATGTAAGTCAATTCAGGTATAATTCTGAGTGACTGAATATTAAGTATGTGAATAGTTTGTACTCTATTTTTACCACAGTTCTTTGTCTGGTAAGAAAGCACATTTCATTAAAAACCCTGAGAGTAAGTTCTGAATTTGAGAATTTAAGCAGGAAGGTAGGTTTAGATGTGGGACTGTAAGCCATAAGGAAGTGAATTCTGGGGTCCTGCAAGCAAGAAGGGCTATTATGTGGATTGCCCCAGATGGACCCAAGGCTGTAGGATCCATTCCAATATACAAAGTCAATTACAGGAAATAGCCCCAAAGAGTCCACTTATTCAAAATCTCTCTATTCTTAAGTAATGAGAAGGCCCTGGACCCTAAAGTGAGGCTACAAAGACTGTATAACTTGCTGGGGTCCATCCCTACACTGTGGATTGAATATTATGCCTTCCCAGTCATTTCAAATAAATCTGTATTTTTACTACCCTGTGCCTTAACCAATTTGTTGTTTCTGACATAAAGAACCTTGTCAAGATGTCACAGGACACTCTCAAGTTCCCCTGCCAGTAACAGAATCACAGGGGAGGAGGCAGTTTAGTGGTAGGGGGTTTGTATAGAATTCCTTAGACCCTGAGTTCTTTACACACACACACACACACACACACACACACACACACACACACACACGTGTGCACGCACGCTAACACACACACACACAAGAGCAGCATCTCTCACCTCCAAGGGGATAAGGGAGCCAGATATGAGTGACTGTGGCCTAGGAATACAATTTAGGTGGTCCCCAATTCCATGCTCCTAGGTTGTAACTGTTTCATGAGGGTTTTTTTTTTTTGGTTTTTCGAGACAGGGTTTCTCTGTGTAGCTTTGCACCTTTCCTGGAACTCGCTTGGGAGACCAGGCTGGCCTCAAACTAACAGAGATCCGCCTGCCTCTGCCTCCCGAGTGCTGGGATTAAAGGTGTGCGCCACCACCGCCCGGCTGAGGGTTTTTTTTATATAGCAACAAAACAAGTCATAGATCAAGGTATTTTCTAAATACACTCGTAGAAACATCAAGTAAAATAGATACAGCAAAGCAGAGAAATATCTGGCCTCAGATGCTGTCAAATGACATTCCTAGCCTTTTGGTTGATGGAAGCTAGTGAAACGTTAATCTGTTAGTCACACAGATGTTGGGTCAGACACAGTTCTGGTCAAGGAATGGCTTCAGGAGGCTAATGATGGCCAGAGGTAAATTGTAATTAGGTTTCAGAACTGCATTCTTTCCTGTTCACAACATAGAAGTTCCAAAGTCAACTGCCTTGCAGAAAGTTGGGTGGATGAGCCATTATTTCCAGAACTTTCATTTGGAATTTAACACCAAGAACTTCGAAAACCACAGTGTGAACAGAGCACTGTCATTCTGCCTGCTGGGGAGCCTGAGGCAAAGGATTACTTGAGTCTAAGGGGTAAAAGAGTGAGATATTACCCCACTCCAAAAAACGGGGAGAAAGAACCCCAAAGCAAGAGTCAAGTAAGCAAAGGAAGTTATTCCTGAAATCCAAGAGTGAGGGACTAGCCATGTTTAATCTACCTCTAAAACAAGGACACATGGGCCAAGCATCAGCAATTGCTGCTTCAGAATGTAGGCAATTAGCCTAAGGAGCCATTACTAAACCTTGCCTTACCCCAGTTGTTCAATCTCGCCTCAGTCAGAAACCAGCAGACTTGCAGGCAACAGAAACTTCCAGGGCTTCGACGTTTTCTTCAAAGTACTGTCATGAAAGCACTGTTGACATTTTGTCTAAATTCACATTTCCCTTGACAAATCTCTCCTCACACAGTGTGATAGCAATTTAATTTAACTCAGGGCTCAGTGGGGCTGGGAAGCTGGAGGGGCTGACTCTAGAGCTTTCTTAAAACAATAGCAAACTTCTGGCAGCCACTCAGCTGCTGAGGGTTGTGATTTTAATTGCAGCAAACCAGAGCCTGGCAAAGAATTCAGTAAGAAATCTTAGAGAACCAGACTGCTTTGAGATGCTCCAATGTGCCCCTAGGATCTCCAAGCTGCTCTCACAGGAAGAATGGAAGCATCCAAGAGAACACCTTGAAAGGAGTGTGCCATTTACTCTTCTCTGCCTGACCTGGAGGCCATGCACAGCTGCAGAGAAAACTAAGGATGTTTCAGAAGATGTGTAATGTTCAAAGGCAGTTCTTTGTGAACAGATCACCTCGGGAATAGACTTTTAAAGAAACTTCACCAAACACTGGCTGCTACTTGGTTATCCTTACCAGATGTAGTTCCTAAGAACACAGACTTAGAAATGTAAAAAATAAATAAACAAATAAAACAAAACCAACAGTGAACTCGGAGGCTACAGATTGCTGAGAACTCAGAATACACAGGATTAGTTAGGGCATATCTGTAGATTACTGAATAACAGCAGCATGAGCAACAGCAGTGAACCGGGGCTGTGCAAAAACCCAGTAAGAGTCGTCATAATGTATGAGTAGGGACTGGAGATGGAAACACCAAAATTAAGATATAAAGAAGCCAGTTTGAAGAGGGGGACTGGATGCTTTCCTTGCCTGAGCTCCCTCTGAGGAGCATAGCATGCTTGGAGTGAAGAAACACTCCAAATGCAAACGGGAGAGGCCGGCCTCTAAAGGTCTTCCAGATAGCCCTGTTATCTTGGCTGGGTGCTTTTTGAGTTCCTTCCTCATCCATTAGCCCATTTCCATTCTTGGGAGTGATTTAAGTTTTTAAAAGATCTGCTCCTATCTCTACTGATCATCAGTCCCTGACATAATTGCCTTGGGAGAAAAAGGTCTGAAGTCAGGTACCCTCTGAACTTAAGTCCACAGGTGGAGGTTGTTAAGCATATTATTCTCCCTGGCACTCTGGACATTTTCATTTCTCTGACCTCCATGGCTAACTTAAAGGGCCTGACTTTTCCTCTATTTCTCTTCCTTCTAGTAGCCACCAGGATTTGCAGTTTGCCTTTACTATTGTTTTTTCACTTAATTAATTTTAGTTTTTTATTAATGACATTAAAAATCCATAAGGGATATCAGTTTTCCTGGTAACAACACAAGAGCACAGAAGAGAGAATCTGTGTGTACACAAGGACAAACAGTTGCCAGGAAGTGTTCCTGAAGGACTATTTTAGACCCAGCAAGCATCGACCTAAGAGGGTAGAAGAATCTTGCCAAAGTGTCCCATTTGGAATCTCCGTTTGGTACTGCATTTACCAGACTGTTTCTTGGCAAATACTGGTCCCCATTGTGCCAGACTGTAAGCACAGAATTGCCCTTGGAGAGTGGAGATAATTCATTCTAACTTTCTTAGAGACTGTGCCTTAGATTAGGAAAGCTACATACAGTTGTGAGGCATGGCCCAGAAGATGTTCATACCTTTCTGAAGAGGAGCCCCAGGGCCATCAGAGCTCTAAGAAAAACCCAACCTAATTTGCTGTGGGAGGGCTGATAACATATATATGCCATCTGTATGGAGTCTTGATTCTGGGCCCTTATCTAAATGAAAGCTTCACCCAGGCTCCTTTAAAGGACTCTGAATCCATCTTTCTCTTTCTTTCTTTCTTTCTTTCTTTCTTTCTTTCTTTCTTTCTTTCTTTCTTTCTTTCTTCCTTTCTTTCTTTCTTTCTTCTGAATGACCATATTTGAAGATAAAATTATAATTTATACATCCTCAAACCTTCAAAACAAGTGTCTACTAGCTTTAAAAAAAAAAGCAGATAGACACAGAGAGGCAGCTACAGAGTTAGACCAATCCTGAGCCACTTGAGATACACACTGGCACATAACCAAAGAAATTAATCCAGAAAGTCATCTTACTTTGACCTCCACAGAAACGGTTTTGAAAGCTGCCATTGTGGAAGAGAGAAGAGACTGGAGGAGGCAGCATCAAGATTGACATATGAGATAAGCCTATTGATTAAGCACACTGGACCCTTCCGGCCCCATTGTATCAAACAGAGCCTGCCCAAGGAAAGCCCATTCTATGGAAATGTGGGAAAGGCACTCTTATGTAACTGACCAATGAAGGCTTAGGGGCCTCCTGGCCCAGTGCTTTGAGCATGTCTTGCCCCAGCTCACTAGGTCACTATGACTCTTGGAACCATCTCTCTCTGTCATTGTTTGTATTACTAATCATTTGTTCCTGATGAAATTCTCTGTCTTGGGGCATGAGACCCTGGAAAGTTCAGTCACCCTGAACTAACGTCTGAACGAAAATAGTCCCATTCTCCAGAAACCATGGTTAAACAAGCTCAGTCATTTCCCATGATGTATTAGTGAGGAAAGTCCAGAGCTTCTGTTTCCTTCCTAGAATGTGGAGATGGAGGAAGGTGTGCCCTGCACTCCCCAGGGCCGCTCCTGTGATTCCTTTGTAAACTTAGATACTTTACAGTCTGAAGCAATGAGGTGATAATGGTGTGTGATTGTTTCCAATAGCAGTAGAAACTGAGCCTGCACCAGGATCTGTTTCTATTAAGAAAGTCTCCTGAGTTTCCAATGCTGCTCCCCGGTGTGCATCCAGGCAGCGGGACCATTTCTCAACTCTGTTCATTTACCAGGCGTGTTTACCTTGCATGACACAGAAGTAACTTTACAACAGGGAAGTGGTGTGAACCTCTCTGCTTGAGCATGTCTGACAGTTGTTTGTCTTTTTATGAAGCATTAGGCTTCTTTATGGTATTTGCATCCAAATGTGTTTTTCAAACTTTGTTCTAATCCATACCTCGACTGCTCTCCCCCATAGTCCCCTTCCCCCTTTTGGGTGATTTCTCTTCTTCTAGGTAGTCCCACTCTACTTGTAAAATTTATTTACTTATTTATTTATCTGTGTGTCCATGGGCAAAGGATGTCTTTATGACATTGGTTCACTCCTTCTCACTTTACATAAGTTACAGAGATCAAACTCGTCTCTTCTGCTTTTATGTGACATGTATTCTATTATTCTACTCTCCTTCCTTTAAAATCCTTTCTTTTCCTCTCATCATCTCCTTTCTAGATTTATATCACACACACCTCCACACACAGTGTGTATATATATGTATTTATGTGTGTATATACTTTTAAATATAACTTCTACAACTAGAGGGTCATGTGGCATTTGTTTCTTTGAGTCTGACTCACTCCACTTAACAGTGGGACTCCACTTAACAGCCTGAGTCTTCTGTGACATGCCTCTGGGCATGTATCTCCTTAATGAGGATGTGAGTAGAGCTGACAGTCCTTCTTTGCCTTTCTGCTGAAATGCATGTGTAAAAGGCACAGGATTCATACCACCCAAAGAGAAAATGAACATTTACAACTGTTATTTAACCAGTGATGAGTTTGAGATTCTGCAAGAACATTACTTATAGTTCATTATTTCATCAGCATGCACCCCAAGAACCTGTAATATGTCAAGAACTATGATGTGAGATGGAAGGATGGAAGTGGCGGGTTTGTTGGTTGGTGCTAAAAGCTACCACACATTTTCTTACTATGGGAGTTCTTCAGGTGGGATGAAAACACAGCACTAGTTTTGGTTTGTTTGCTTGCTTGCTTGTTTCTCTCCTTCCTTAAGAATTATTTTCACTGGGGCTAGAGGGATGGTTCAGGCATTAAGCGCATGTAATACATGAGTTTGTTTCCTAGGATTCATGTCAGAAAGCTCACAACCATCTGTAACTCTAGCTTCAGGGGAACTGAACACTCTCTTCTGAACTCCTTTGGTACTTGCATGGGCACACACACACACACACACACACACACACACACACACACACAAATGCGTAATTAAAATGAAAATGTTTTAATTATTTTTATGTTTTAATTTTGTCTGTCTGTGTATCTATGCACATTCATGCAGTTGCATGAAAAGTCCAGAAGAAGTTATTGGATCCCCTGGAGCTGAAGTTATAAGGAGTTTGTGAGCTGTCCAATGTGGGTGCTACAAACCAAATGCAGGTCTTCTGAAAAGCAGTAAGTCAGACCCAGAATCAGGCATATTCCTGCCTCAGCATCTCCACTACAAAACAGATGACACAGGAGAATTTTATGTTCCATACCCTCAATGCCAGGAAACATGGCTGACACAAGAAGCTCTCGCTGTGAAGGTGTTAAGGCTGAGCATGCCCACATTTCGTCTTTTTCTTTGTACTGTGCTTCATTCATTAAAAGCCTCTATATTTATTCAAAAGATTTTTAAACTTAATGACTTTATTGTCATAATTTTTTGGTTTTCATAGCCATTGGTCATTTATGGTAGCTTTAATCTAGTTTACTTGTATGTCCACATCTTATTTGGCTGGAACTATTATAGTTAAAATGGCTTTTCTGGGGACTGAGCCATCCTGTGCAAGCTGCTTGTAAAGAAAAACCCTAAATAAAACCAAAGGAGATGTGCAAAGAGAAAAACATAAGAAATCCAATTTCCAAGAGATCATTACTCTCCAATCACCAAGCCCAATGATACTGAAATAGCACACAAAGAATTCAAATGTCTTCTCATAAAAGCATTCGGCAGGGGGCTGGAGGGATGGCTCAGCAGTTAGTGGTGCTTGCTGTCCTTACTGGCTCCATTCCCAGCACCCACATCAAGTGGCTTACAGTCACCTCTACCTGCAGTTCCAGGGGATCCCAGGGCACTGTGTCCTCCTCAGGCACCTACACACATGCAGTGCACAATAACTTATACAGGTACATATCCACATAAGTTAAAAATAAACATTAAAAATCCGTAATGAGCATAAAGGAAAACACACAAGTAGATGATATAAGGAGATCAATTGAGGATTCAGGATGTAGATAAGACAGTCAGTAATGAAGAAGAACAGGCCAGCAACACAGGTGAGGAAACTCAGTGAGGAAACTGAGATCTTGAAAATAACAAACTGATACTGAAAGAGAAAAAACTAACTCTAAAAAGCATCGTGTGAGGCATTGACACTAAACCAGATCCCAGAGAAGAAAGAACACTGTGGACAGAAAGTAAGACGGAGGATTTTCCTTCAAAAATCAGTAAAGAAAAATACACATAGACCAGCACAATGAGGTGTCAAGAGAACTCTGAAATGATCAGGAGACCGGACCTAAGACTCAGTGTGGCAGACTACAGAACCGAGAAAAACAAACCTAGAAAATCCATGTCTCAAGGAATTGTGGCCTTCTCAGAAAAGTCAGTGAAAACTTCCCACCCTAACTCATAGTCTGGGTTAATTAAATTGACACTTATAAATATGCTCAAAAATAAATAAAGCATGTTTAAGAATTTAAAGAACAGTAAGACAACAACAAATACAAGTTTATAAAGTAATGAATACAAAATTTTATTGTGTG
>CABHPP010143510.1:0-23515 GCA_902168425.1 Peromyscus attwateri
TTATATACCTTTCTCCACCCAACCATATCACTTCCTTCTTAGTGCTGGGATTAAAGGTGTGTGTGCTTCCCAAATACTGGTGGCAGAGGCATGAGATCTCAAGGGCTGGGATTAAAGGCATGTGACTCCCAAGTATTGGGATTAAAGGTGAGTGCCACCACTGCCTGGCCTCTATGTTTAATCTACTGGCTGGCTCTGTCCTCTGATCTTCAGGCAAATTTTATTAGGATACACAATATATCACCACAGAAGGAAATACTTGAAGTTTTTTAAGGGGTTTGTGGAATTGGGGAAGTTAAATACAACTTCAGGGGGCTATGTGGGAGTCTACAGTCTCTACTTCCTGAAGCTGTTCATCCAGATGGGATTCATTTTTAGAAACTGCCTTGCCTGGCTAACAGGAAGCAGGTGATAGAGGGTGACTGAGTTAGCCAGTGACAGTGATGGGGAAGGGGCTGGAGTGTCAGCACAGGGGCAGGGGATTTCAGCAAGCCTTAGGGGAATAGAAAGTTCACTGGTCAGGGGCTTGCAGAGTTTGTTCAAAGTTTATTCCAACAGTCTCCAATCTAAGCTTTTCAGAATACATCCGATGACACCGTGTGACATAACTTCAGGCACAGTGCATGTGTTGTGTGCTCCGAACCAAGGCTACAGGAGGCTACCACAACACAGCAAGGGCAACCTCGCCAGAAACACCTTGGATCCATTATGTGTTTGAGTTACTCTTTGCTCATTGCACATTTGGAAACCTTTTACTGTTCCCAAATTTTTCACAGCGTCCAGTTACACAATCCCACAGAAAGTTGCAAGCCCACAATTTAGGAAGGCACTCTAGTGGGTGGAAGAGGTACTTTGTCATTTCTTATTAATATGCATTGGTGTTAATCAGCTTCCTGCCATTGTGCCAAAACACTTGAAGAGCACCAACTTCAAAGGAAGAAAAGTTTGTTCATGGCTTCAGAGGTTTCGGTACATGGATATTTACTTGGTTCTGTTGCTTTTTGAGCCTCTGGTAAGGCAGAGCCATCGTGGTAGGAAATTCATGGGAGAGAAAAGCTGTCTTATGGTGTATGAACCAGGAAGCAGCGAGTGTCGGAAAGGGGGCAAGGTCCTGCAACCACTCTCAGATGATGACCTAACCCCCTCTCTTTGGGTTCCACCTCCTAACGAGCCTACCACTTCCCAACAGCATCACAAGCAGGAACCCAATCCTCCAGGACATGAGCATTGGGGGGAACTTTTCAGATATATCACAAACTGTAGTTCAAGTGTACCCCAAGAATCAAAAGCATTGAAGAAAGATCCAGAAGGAGGAGCAGACACCACCCAGAGCTGAAGAGATGAACCAGCAGACAGACTGTGACCTGTCAGCTGAAAAATAGTTGCTGGTTCACCTCAGTCCACATTGTCCACAGAAACCCCTCTGTAGCCCACACTTTATTGACTTAGCATGCTCATAGCTCAGTTTTAAGAGCTGGGTATCTATTGCTTCACTTATTAAAATCAAGAACACTAGTATCTGTAGGTGAGAAAATAACACATTATATTTTTATTATTATTATTCTTCATTTCCCCCAGTTTATTATCTGAAATTTTAAGCTCACATTCCCATCCTCTGAAGTTTACTGTTTCATTGTGGAAATCCTTCAGATTTATTCATATTTGCATCTTGCTAATTGACAACAATTTTGTCCATTAACTCTGTGTTCAATTGATTCCATCATTTTCTGCCCATCCTTCCAGGCCTCAGATTTCCTTTTCTAAGATTTATTCATTTTAATTCATCCACATACTAGATGGAAAAATTCCTTGCATGGCTTGTTCATCGGTTGGTTTTCTTATAATAAGATGCTTCAGGGACATTGCATATCTAGAAATGTTCTTTCTATTGTTCTCTAACTTAAATAACAGATCCACATTGAGATTGCATTCACCCCTCCAAAACTATGGATTATGGAGTGACCATTGTTATGGAGTAACCTGCATATGTTGTTAAATGAAAAGATTAGTTGGAGGAATATGTGTGAAGCTTGCTACCATTTATGTAAGGAAAGAGGAGATTTACTCACATACACACACACACACACACACACACACACACACTCACTCTCTCATTAACATGTATTAAATACTTACGTTATAATATATTCAACTCCATTAACATAATATTACATATTATGTTAGATTATGTCAATTTACATACTGCTTAATATTATCATACCATATTAATATTTTACACAGTGCATTTATCTATGCCATTATATGCTAAATATATTGAATTGATACTTTCATGTCAAAAACATAGGAAACATGAAAACTTAAAATTGTTAGAACAAGACAGAGATAAAATGTGTTGGAAAAATTAGGTGCTGAAAATAGTCTTCCTTGAATAGACTGTGTATTAGACCTGTCTTTGAAGCCCTGTTAATAACGTTCATAATTAGAAAACTAAATAAAGAAAAATACAGTGCTTGACTCTATAGGAACCTTCAAGCAAGTGAACCCGGGTGAGTGCTCAGTGGGCAGGCTAATCTCAACACAAAGGGAGCATCCCATGATTCCTCAGCACAGAAAGTTGACTCTGCATCCCTAACTGAGCAGATCCAAAGACCAAAAGGATGAGAAAGGAAAGGGCTCCAGCTGTTTTCACCGTAACACTGAAGTGGCTTTCACCAGTGTTATTATTCCAGTAAAACACTGGATCAGGTGAGCAAGCCACTCAGCCTCCCTGCAAACTGACAGCTGGGACTGCTTCAGAGGATGTACAGATATCTGAGGTTCCTGAGGTCTGTGCAGCAATTTCCACCCCGGAGGGAGCCTCCTCAAGACTCCAGAATGACCTAAAATTAGCAAGATGTGCAAGGGGGCCTCTTCCCAAGTCTATGAGGAGAGAAAAGAGGAGGGCCAGACACTTGGAGGAGGCGCCCCACCCATTGAGCGGTCGGGGAGAGATTCTTGGAACTGCCTGGAAGTCACACTGAATGCCAGGGTTCCAGTTTCTATGAGTGGAATTGTCACCTGTATGGAGGTGGGCTTTTCAGTGCTACACCAGCCTTTGAGTCATTCACGCTCCGGTAAATAACCCCTCACTCGTACTCCTGTAGGTAACACGAATAAATCCATTGGTTCACCAACTTGCTCTTTGGTCTGTCTGTCATCAACCCCTATCTGGGGTAAACAGATATTTGTGTGATGTCACTCCAGGGAAAGTGTCATACAACATGAGACCAGACAAAAATCCACGTAAGCCTGACTTTGTAATAGACTTAGGATGTATTTCATTTTTAAAAAACTCAGATCCCAGAGTTGCCCAAAGAATAGCCTAGAAGCAATGGTAACTCAGGAGTACTGAGTACTCCTGGTACCCAGGTTGTGGTCTCTTTTCCCATTGAAGAGGATCAGAGGTCTGGGAGGATGATTTGGAATATGGGGTATCTAATGGTGAAATTAGTTTGAAAGCATCTTGTCTTACAAGAAGGCTGTGGGAGGCAAGTAGGGTTGTGCTCCATCACCCTTGTTCAGTCTAAAGCCAGTCTTTCTTTCCTTTTTTTAATAAATATTTTTATTTTATAATTAATTTAATTTTACATATCAGCTAAGAATTCCCCTGTCCTCCCTCCTCCCACCCCCCAGCCTTTCCCCCAACCCACCCCCCATTCCCAGGACCAGGCCCTCTGGATAAGTGAGACAATTGATGCGCTTGAACTGTTTGGGAGGCCCCCAGGCAGTGGGACCAGGACCTGTCCTTGGTGCATGAGCTGGCTTTTTGGAACCTAGGGCCTATGCTGACACACTTTGCTCAGCCTTGGTGCAGGGAGGAGGGGACTGGACCTGCCTCAACTGAATCTACCAGTCTTTATTTTCTTACTCCGAACAGTTTATTTCTCTTTTCTGTTCGACAGCCCTTGTGTTCTTTGTCTTTAAAGCTCAACTGCTTTACCAGGTTGGCTACTTCATGATCGTTTGCTAACGTCTGCTGGGTCCTCTATTTCTGCTGGTGGAATTTAGATACAGACTGCTCATGTTCTTCACTGCATGATGCACCTTCATCATCAGTCTGCTGGGACCCTTCTTTTGCATAATATATTTGTTTATTCTTTTATTTTTATATCCCCTCTAATTCCCCTCTCCTTCTCCTTCCCTTTGGCAACATTCAAATGTGTTAAATGTGTGGTCTTTCATTTCTGTGTGCCCTTGTAAAACTGACAGTGTTGTTTTATGCACACATACATTTAATTTGCATAAATGGTACCGTGGTATGGACTTCTTTTATTGTTCACATTTTCATACTCAGCAGCACATCAGTCTGGGAGCATTTAGTCTGAATTCTAACCTGAATACGACTACGTGGCAAGTATACCAGGCTGTTTACCTATTATTTGTACCTGAAACTACATCACATTGAAATCATCACTACCACAAACAATGCTCTGAACGGTAGCTTCAGAATGGTCACCTTGAAAACTGACGCGATAATCTCTGCAAAAGCACCCAGAAATTGGAATGGTGGGTCATGTGACATATATACTTAGCCTGACAAGATGTCGCTGATGGGTTCTCAATGGCTGTCCCAGCAGCACATGGTTCCCGTGTCCTCACCTTGACAAGCCTTTTACCATGCGATGTCTTCATTTCCCTCAACTCAATCTGCTCTCATTTTTAAAATTTTTTTCTCACCTAATTCCTTGGAGCTCTTCTTGGAAAACTAGAAAATATTCAGTAGTTTGAAAAAAATCATTTGTCCTGTGTAGCCATTGCTTTCAAATTTTTATTATTATTTTATTCTATTTTTAGCTCTTATTCCTTGCCATTTTCTTCTGCAAACAAGAAATTTTTTCAAACATGTCATCTTCATTTTCAGTTCAATTTTCCTGTCAATTCTGTGCATTAGTACTGCTAAGCTACAACTTTTAAATGTACTCTATCAAAAGTTCTCACTTTTTCAAATGGAATTTTTGTTCTTTGAGAATTTCATACAACATATTTTGATCATCAAAATTTCTCACTTCTTAATTTTATTTTTGAGACTATAATTACATCTCTTTCTCCCCTTTCCTCCCTCCAAACCCTCCCAAATACCTCTCCCACTCTCCTTCAAATTCATGGCCTCTTTTTTCACTGATTGTTATTGCAGGCATCTGTGTGTGCGTATATACATATCTGTATTTTTAAATATAGCCTGTTCAGTCCATATAATGTTTCTTATGTGCATGCTTTCAGGGCTGACCATTTGGCACTGGACAAACAATTGGTGTGCTCTTCCCTGGGGAAGCCCACCTCTCCTGCTTCCAGCTTTCTTCTGTTGCCCATAGTTCTTTGTGTAGGGTTTAGACCTTGTGGGATTTCACTCACGCACTTTGGTGTGTCAATTGGTGTCATCCTTGTTCAGTTCACATTTCAGCAGTCATATCGGTGAGAGTTTGTGGATATAGCTTCTGATATTTCTAGGAGATACAATATCATAGCAAATTCCCTGACCCCCTGGCCCTTATAATCTTTCTTCCTACTTTTCTGCAATGTTCCCTGAGTTGTAGTTGTGGGAGTGTTTTGTGGGAGTGTTGGGACTGGGCTCCACAACTCTGCATTTTGGTTGGTTATGGTTTTCTATAATCGACTCTGCTGCAAATTGAAGTTTCCTTGAGGAGGGGTGAGGACTACACTTATCTGTGGGTATAAAGACAAATATTTACAGATTTTTGTCAGAGATTATGCTGGTTGAGTAAACTAGTGGTTGGAGATTCTCTTCCAATAACCATGACTTCACCAGCACTAAGTAGTCAGCTAAGTTTCCAGTACCAGGCGTGGTCTCCCTCTTGGTGATCAGTTCTTAAGTCCAATCAGAGAGCTGTTGGTTGCTGCCAAGATATGCATGCCACTGCTGCACCCTTAGGGTTATAGTGCCATGCTGGCCATCGATGTGGTTCATAGGCATCAGAGCTGGGTAGGACTTTTGGTTACCTCCCTCCTTTGGAAGCTTGCATGGCACCTTCTGATACCATGAAATCTAGTCTTCAAAGAGAGATCATTTAGGTCAGTTCCATCTCTAAGCCCTGTTTCTGAAGTACATGGTGTCTTCAGCAAACAAACAAAAACAAAACAAAACAAAACCACCAGCTTTCCTTCCACCTTTCGGGGCAACCAAGGGCAACAGCAATAGGCTATATGTTTAGACAGCCCTTGCCAACATCTCATGTCTAGTATTAGAGATTTTTAGGTGCTGTGGGATGTTCTGTATGGCAAATGTGTTGCTAATAAAGCACTGATTGGCCAGTGGCTAGGCAGGAAGTAGGTGGTACTAACAGAGAGAATTAAAAGAGCAGGAAGGCAGAAGGAGTCGCTGCCTGCCAGCCTGCCAGCCAGCAACCGCCAGGACAAGCAGCATGTAAAGATGCCGGTAAGCCACGAGCCATGTGGCAAGGTATAAATTTATGGAAATGGATAACTTAAGATATAAGGACAGTTAGCAAGAAGCCTGCCACGGCCATACAGTTTATAAGCAATAGAAGTCTCTGTGTTTCCTTGGTTGGGTCTGAGCGGCTGTGGGACTGGCAGGTGAAAGAGATTTATCCTGACTGTGGGCCAGGCAGGAAAACTCTAGCCACAGTCCTTGGCTATTGGAGGGAACAAACTTCAGCACAAATGAGAAAAGTTCATTAAAACTGTATATGTATATTTATACATGGAATTATTTATATTATAGGAGGATTTTTTTAGGTAAATAGTTAATGGTAAGATTCCTTGTGGCTTTTTCATGGTTTTATAGTTATTTTACCCATCTTCCTCTTTCTTCTCTGTTATCTTCCTCTTGCCTCCCTAAGGAACCCCCTTTCCCTCTTCCCCTTATCAGATCACTTGTGTCCTGCCATTCCTCTTTACCCTCCTCCTATTTTCTTCTGTATTATTTACCTTTCTTTCTCTCCCTGAAAAGCCCCCTCCTTCCTGTTTTCCTGATCAGATTGCTAGTACCCTGCTATGCCTCTCTCTATTGCTCCCCAATCCCCCCATCCTGGCAGTGGTCCTGTTTTACTTACCTGGTTTCTGTAGTTACTACAAGCTATGTACTCACATCTGAAGATTCAGAGTTCCTAACTCTAATGAGAGAGAACATGTGGTGATTAAATTTCTGAATCTGGGTATCTGGGTTATCTCACTCAATATGATCTTTTCTAGTTCCATCCATTTACCTGCGAAATTCATAATTTCATTTTTTATAGCTGAAATAGTATTCCATAGTGTGTGTGTGTGTGTGTGTGTGTGTGTGTGTGTGTGATGTCATTATCCATTCATCAGTTGTAGGACAATTAGGTTGTTTCCTAGAATTTCTCACTTTTATGCAGAATTTTTATTTATGACTTTCTCATAGCAAGATATATTTTCACTAAATCATCCTATAAGTTATAGTCTCATATTTCATAGAATGAAAAATTTTTTTAATTTGGTGTGAAAGCATAGAAACTTTCTAAAATTTACCACTTTCCATTTTCCTTCCTTAATTTGTTTTATATCATGTGTTCATACTTTTTGCATATTTTGCCTTTTAATCAACTTTGTGTGGCAAAAGTTCTAAGGAGAACTGGGTTTTGTGACTGAATTTCACAACTATATTTTTCTTGAGTTCCACATCTTTCCACTTGGATGCTTCTAAACCACACCTCTTGAGTCTTACACAGGAAGATGGATCTCCTTTCTGTCCTTTCTCAGTTCTAGGGGTTTTTCCTAATGCTCGTACAGGTCCTGAGGGTTTTTTTTTTTCCCTTACTTACTACCTAGTAATTGTGCCTGAAGGCATCCTGATGGTTTGCAATTGATATTTCCTAACTAATACTGTGCCTTTACAGTCCCAAATGCCAGACACTGGTGGAATTCTGGTAGAATGATAGAATTCATATCTGCTAAGTTAAAAGGCCAATTCTTCCTTACTCAGGAAAATTTTGCCTATGATATTGTTGAGGTTCTTTTTCCTTCCATGTATTCAGTAAATTTTATCTGGGGATGTCAATTTTATGTATGTTGCAACTCCATTTTTCTTTGCCTTTTGGGCTTAATTTTGTCCCCCTTCTGACTTCTATCATGATTACTCGTACTTAAAGATTAATGCTGGCTCTTCTCTTTGTCAGCTTTCATCTTGCCTTCTATGTTTTGGTTTTCCACTTCCTTGTTTCGTCTTTACTTCTATCCTTTTCTTCCTCTTCTATCTTTTGAAAATTACTTTATAATTTTACTTGTTTTTTTTTAAATAGCATATGAACCACTGGGTTTTATTGTGGCATCTCAGAGCGTCATTTGTTTGTGTTCATCTGCTCCCTAGGGCCCTCCCCAGTTCCTTACCGCCCCCAGCAGTTCCCATTCCCTTCATGGCAGGTGTATTCTAAGATGCTCTTCATGTCACTTTCCCCACCCACCTAAAGACCTCTCTTTCCCCTCTCACTGTCCCTTTCTAGTTTCATGGCCTACACCTGCATCCCATAGACATGCCACACATAAATAAAAATTATATGTGAGAAAAATACTAATATCTGTTTTTCTGAGTCTTTATTACTTTCTTAATAATTTCCAATTACATCAATTTACATGCAGTTGCCACAATTTCATTTTTCTTTATGACTAAATAAAATTCTCTCTCTCTCTCTCTCTCTCTCTCTCTCTCTCTCTCTCTCTCTCTCTCTCTCTGTGTGTGTGTGTGTGTGTGTGTGTGTGTGTGTACCACATTCTCTTTGCCCCTGTTGATGGACATTGAGATTGATTCTATTTCTAGCTATTGGCAACAGTACATCAATAAACATGGATGTGCAAGTGTTTCTGTGGTTGGACTTACACTCCTCTGAGCACACATCCAAAAGTGGTTTCACTTCTTCACCTATCTTTCTCTTAATTATATGCATGTGGTGGAGGGTAGGGTATGTGCAAGTGAATGCAGGTAAGCACAGACACCAGAAGAGAGTATTGGATGCCCTGGAACTGGAGTTACAGTTGATTGTAAACAGCCCAGCATTGGTGCTGAGAACCAAATCCTGGTCCTCTGGAAGAGTAGCACACATTCCTAACTGCTGTCATCTCTCTGGCTCCATTTTTCTCCTATCTTAATACATTTTCTTTGAACCATCATTTCTTTTATTTGACTTTCATTAGTTAATTTGATTTTGTAGGGAAATGTTCATATTCCTTTTCCCCCTAAATAGCTACATTTTCTAGGTCTACATTTCACATTTACTTTCCTTTCCAGATTTTATTATCTTTGGATGGAAGTTATAACTTTTGGAGAAGATGTGGGCTAGCGGATGGAGTGAGGGGCAGGCTGGGAGAGTGAGATAGGACAGCTGGCCATTCAGAATTAGGTGTTCTGTCTCAGAACATTCTTCCCAACTTTGGTTTCTGGCCTCCTTTCCATGGTATCTGAATCTTACTTCTTCTTTAGATGATATCTCTACTTATATGCATTTGGGGAAGACTGTCTTTGCTTGCAATAAAATAGTGTGTCTTCCAAGCTTTAATCTTATGACTTAGTGTTTATTTTCCTTCTGCCTCCTTCCTTCTCTCCTTCTCTCCTCTCTGCTACACCCATATCTTGCTTCTTGTTGATATTTCATGCCTACACAGTTCCTACATCACCTCCCACCACTGTGTGGCATTTTAATGGACTTGGGGACAGTTCTGAAGCCCACTCATACCCCTGGATTTTCAGAGACCATATGCAGTGCTTACATTTGGAGGGCTCAACATGCTGATTGAAATCTGTGGTGCTACATCTCCTCTGGATGGAATGACTCAATTTGGACAGATTTAACTGTATTTAGAAGATACTCATCGTAGCTTGTAGTTGAAACTTTGTGTCCTTCCTAGCTTTATTGAATTGCATTTGTTGATTTAAGAGTGTTTCTGTCTGCAATCAGTTTCAGGGAAATGAGATAAGTTAAAACACTTTAATCTATCAACATCTAGATGGAGATGAGCAAGAAGTAATAGGGGTATCAGGTAAAAAGAAGGGCTTAGAGAAAAGAAGCTACCCAAGCCTAAGGAAAGACAGGATAGCCCACTGAGACAGCTGGGGAGGCCTGGGATAGGCCATGGACTGGGAACTAAGAAGGTCGGAGCCAGATGCTCACTGACAACTCAAGCGATAAGACTGGATGAAAGCCTGTGGGAAGAGAGCCAAGCCTAGACAGAGGCTGGAGCCCCAAATTGGGAATACTGACTTGAAATGTCCCCCAAAAGATCAATTCAGGCTTGGTCCCAGGTGCAGCAGCCGTGTGTGAAGGTGCAGCCTTTAGGGTATAATTGGATCGCTAGAGCTCTGATTTCACCAAAGCATTACAGGATTGGTGGATTCAAAACTGGATGTGCTATTAGGGAGGGTGAAGACATAGGGCCAGGTTGGACTTCAAGCCATATCCTCTCCCTCCCCCCTCTCCCCTCCAGTCTCTTCCTCTCCCTCCCCATCTCCCTCCCCTCTCCCCTCCCCTTTCCCCCTCCCCTCCAGTCTCTTCCTCTCCCTCCCCCTCTCCCTCCCCTCTCCCCTCCCTTCTCCCCCTCCCCTCCAGTCTCTTCCTCTCAGGCCTCCTCTCCCTCTCTCTCCTTCCTAGTGGCCACAGTGAGCAGCTCTACTTCATGCTCCCCCCTCCCTTCTACACTGTTCTGCCTGGCCACTCACCCAGGGAAGAACTATGGACTAACACCACAGCCCCAAACAACATGTCCTTCTTTTAAGTGCTTGAGCTCTATTTCACAATGCCAGAAAGCTGACTAATACAGAAGGGAAAGCCAGAGATGATCCTATAACAGTTAATGAAAAGCAGATACCATGGAAGAGAGAAAAAAAATAAACAAAGTAATAGTTAAAAGACAAAGAGAGTTCCCAAAAGGGGGCTAATTAGCATGGCCCAGTGAAAAGCGCTGTGTGATACGGTCTCCAAAGCTGGCGTTGCATTAAATAACATGGAAGTCACTGATAACCCTAATGAGAGTGGTTTCAGAAGCTAGATGGAAGGAGAGCCTCAATATCAGGATGGGACGTGAATAGAACATTTCCAAGTCTGGTTGGCAAATAGAGAAAAACGTTAAAGATGTCTGGCTATTAACAGGAAGATAAATATAGAGGTAGGAGAGAGGATCAGTTTAAAGAAAATCTCTTCTACAATGATCCACCATATATAGGAGTTATAGGTACCCCTATAGCAATGATAACTCAGATTCCTATAGAAATTGAATTCAAGGGAATTTTACCTACATAGGCTCATTGCAAATTCACCTCACAAGGCTACTTCAATGTTACTGACGAGGAAACGAAAGCCCAGGGAGATAAGAATGAAAGAGGGTTCCAAAGGATAAATGGAAGAAAATAGTTACCATATCATTTGGACCACAGCTTGCTTAGGCACAGCCCCACCGCTTCTTCTCCTCGGCATCCTCGAGGAGAGCAAGGCAGAGGCAGCATTTTAACTGAGCCCAAACCTACCGTCTAAACTGTTAGATGGAAATCTACATTTTCATTTCCAATGGGATAAATTTGCAGGATCTATTTGGCTCCCTTATTAACTCCTCCAAAACATTTTCTCTGTCCTGGTACTTCCATGCAAAGCCAGTGCTAGCAAATTACCTGAATTATTTTACAGCTTAACAGGGCACGGTGTACCACACCATTTACAAATACCCCTTCTACAGAAAGGAGGAGGTAGAGAAAGTTGGCTCCTGGTGTCTGCCTTTGTAGCAAACTATTCAATAGCAGCCCCCAGAGGATGCCTCTATGCCTGGATAAAATGCTTTTGGAGCTTCAGATCCCTCATAGAAAAACAATTTCTCCAAATGCACAACCATTTCTGCTGAGCCACTAAATAACTTCTGCCTGCCCGTGACAGGGACAGCCTTAAGGTGATATGATAGATGCCAAGTAAATAATCAATCAATACACTGCTTTAAGTCTCCGTCTATCAGTTTGGCATTGTGTGGACTAATTAGATGATAAAATGTGATGAATGTGTATTAAACTCAGCCTCTCTCTGGTAGTTCCCAGGGGTCCTTTCCCATTTTCTAGCTGACCTTTTAGAGCTCAGCCTTATTGTATGTGAATGCAATTAAATCAATTTGTCAGATATTTGCATTAGTCTGGCTTGTTCAGAATTCAATTATTCAGTGTCGCTTTGCTGCCCTTCGGAGGACTGTGCCCTGGCTTGTGTTCAAGTGTGGATAAGGCAGGAATGGGTAATCTTGGTGGGGTTCGGACCTATGAATACTCTCACTCAGAGGAATTTCTGAGATCCAGCAGCCCAGATTCCTCCTCCCTCCAAGTCTCCGGTGGGTTTTAAGTGTGTCTGTTATCAGCTGAGAGCTACATGGAGGCACTGGTTCTCTGCTCTTTAAGCCTGTCCTGAACAGCACTGGCTGGACATTCTTTTGAGGCCTGAGAAAACCCTCAGGCTGAAAGGGAGAGATGGACACAGGAAGATGGTGGCACACTGACAGCACATGCTCCAGGGCATTGCTTCACTGTGAACACAAACAGTGACAGTGAGAATAAAGTCCTTAGTGCTGGCCAACAGAGAAAAGCATGCAGTCCATAATGACTGATACCATTATCACTAGAAATAGGCGAATCCAGGAAAATGACCTTTCTTACACATGAATCCAACTGTGATCCCAGCTTTACATGACAGGGAAAGGCTGTGCTATAAACTATCCTGGGGGAGTAGAGTGGAATCATGCAAGGTCTCTCAGAGGAGATGACACTTGAACTGTGTTTTTAAGGTTGGTTGTATATTCGCCAGCATACAAGGTGTGGTGGTTTGAGTAAGAATGGCCCCAAATATATATAGGCTTATATATCTAAATGCTTAGTCACCAGGGAGTGGACTACTTAGAGGGATTAGGAATTGTGGACTTGTTAGAGTAGGTGTGGCCTTATTGGAAGAAGTGTGTCACTGGGAATGGGGTTTGGGGTTTCAGAAGCCCAAGCCAGACCCAGTGGTGCACTCTCTCTCCGTTCCTACTTCCTGTGGATCCAGATATAGAACTCTCAGCTCCTCCAACACCATGTCTGCCTGCATGCTGCCATGCTTTCCACCATACTGATAATGGACTAGACCTCTGAACTATAAGAAATCCCCAGCTAAATGCTTTTCTTTATAAGAGTTGCCATGGTCATGGGATCTCTTCACAGCAATGGAACACTAAGACACAAGGGAAGCATAGGTGTTTTCTATGATGCAAATACCTGATGAAGTATATGTTTGGTGATCTGCTTGGAGTTTAGAATGGCTAACATGAGAGAGAGCTTAATGTTATGATGCAAATTCAAGTCATGAGAGAACTTCCACAGCATTCAAAGGCATTACAGTACTGTATTATCCTGCAAGAAACCAGTAGCTGCAGGGTACACTAACACTAAGCTTTCTTTAGACACTTTGATGGCACACAAAGGAAATAATTTGTAATAGAAATAAATAGATTAATGAACAAGAGTTTAAAATATCCACTTCATAGGAATAAGAGAAAATGCAATAGGAGTGTACGTGAAAGGAACGGCGGGGTTTTCATTGAGCCAGCAGGTTGCATTACTTCAAAGGGAAAGAGAAGTTAATTCAAGCTTAGATCGCATTAATAGAAAGAGTGTCGTGTTCAGATTAATGGATGTTGCAGTCACACTTGTCTTGCTATCTGAACAACTCAGGAAGCAGGTGTCCAATTTTTAAATAGCATATCTTTTAAAGGGGACATGAGTACAGTGGAACACGCTCGGGGAAGAATGAGCAGATACTAGAGTCCAAAGGCCACATAAAATGTAGAACATACCCGAGCTGGCTTCTGTGGTGAACAAAGGAGTAGAATTACATTGTGTGCTTCCAGAGGCTGAGACTCCAAACTCCAGTAAATTGATATTTAAGCCAGAGGAGCAAATCAAAAGCATGTAACCGTGGATGGTCGGTGCTGGGAGGAGGCTCCCGTCCCGGGAGCACTCGGCTGTCAAGGGGATAGAGGCCTGTCCAAGAGGTTTGATGAGATACTAGTTCCAGTCATGGGATCATATCCCACAGCCTACTCCAGTCTAAATATTCTGGTTCTGTGACAATGATCTGGTGGAGGCATACCACAAGAGGGGTTAACTAGCAGGAAAAACCACAGAGGGTCAAGAAGCAAAGGATAGCATATCTGTGGGGTCCCTTCCAAAGGGCTGGATTAGGGAGGCGAGAAAAAAGTCAGGATTTTCCTTTTTATTCTATAAGGGAAATGGCAGGTGTTAAGGGGCTGACCCTATACTCTGTGCAATCCAGTAGCAATAGTATTGGCAGTAGCCCCAGAAGAAGAAGAAGAAGAAGAAGAAGAAGAAGAAGAAGAAGAAGAAGAAGAAGAAGAGGGGGAGGAGGAGGAGGAGGAAGAGGAGGAAGGAGAATAGAATGAGGAGGAAGAAGCAGCAGGAGGCACAGCAGTGAGGAGAGAAATGCCAACAGCTACAGTTTGTTGGTAGTTTACGCTACTGGGTGTTCTTACTCGCTTATTACAAAACTCTTTGATCTTCATCACTTTGCTAGAAGACTTCTTTCTCTCACAAACAGTGTTCATAAACACTGCTAAAGAGAGGGGCCATTTCAAATATATTTTGGAGGAAGACATAACTTTTTGCTTGAAAGTTTGGGCTGAAAATCTGGTCTGCCTTTGGGGCAACATAAGATATTTCTTGCACATCACCCTAAAACTTCCCTCTAGAAGCCATAATCCTGGTAGTGACAGCTTCCTGGTGTGTGGAGTTTGAAGCATCATCATAGCCCTGTCTAGTGAAACTTCTTGCTCCTTAGTTCAGAGCATGCCATCCACAATTCACAAGCACTCTGATATAAGATCACAGGACCACTTCAAGCTCATTCTCTTCATATTGGCTGTTCTGGACACACACACAAGGGTGGCAGGGGTGGGGCGGGGAGCGTGAGATTGGGGGGAGCTGGTGGGGGGCATGTCTGAGACTGTATCCAGCTTTTCTTTCCACTGGGCCAACAATCTGCTATGCTGATGTGTCCATACATGCCATACATTTCTGCCCAGGACCAGAAAAAATTCTAACACACACCAGAAAAAGTGATCTTCGTGTGAAAATAAAGAAAAAAAAATCAGCAGTTCGGGATGGGTGAGAGGAAGCGCCTGTGTGTCGCCTGGCCCTTGCAGAGCCTTGTCCAGCAGACTCTCTGTTTCCGGGTATTTGCCATTCCACAACTGGAGAGGAGATCAAGCATAAACATGTCCTAATCCCGGTCCTTTTGTTGCCTCAAACCAAAGGCAAGTGATACAGGGGCATGGCTTGAATCTGAAGGTTACATGGTACAGCCAAGCTTCCCAACAAGGACCTGGAACCAGAAGTTGGAAAGCAGTAAGAAACACTGTGGGTGTCCCCTTCTCCCCACATCCAACCTCTTCTCTCCCCCAACCCTCCTGCTTCTCTTTCTCCCTCTCCCTACCTCCCACTCTCTCTCTTCTGTACCGCCTTCCTGATGCCAGATGGCCTTTCATCTCTATTTCCACATGCCTACTTTATCCTACCTCTCAGACTGGCTCTTGCTGACTTAGAGAGCCAAAGTCAAAGGTGGCCAAATGTGGCTGCCCAGTAACTCCTGAATTTGCATACTCTTATTTTAAAATAATCAGCAGAAAATAAAACACATCTCTAAGGCCAATTCTCACTTTCTGGGAGGAAGAGTCTTGTCAATCTGTTTAATATCATGGCATCATTTAAAATCAAGTGACCCACCCCAGCTCAATTAGCTGTCACCCAGGGGCAGAGTGCATGGCCTCTAGATCTGTCACTGTGGCATGGGACAGAAGTTCCCAAGGAAAGAGACATATGGATAGTGTGAGCTTCAATCCCATAACTTCACAATGCATTGAAGGCAGCTTAGAAAATCCATTCAACTTTGGCTAATACTCAAATTCTTTACTACAGGGGCACAGCTTACTGTAATTCTCTATACTAGGCATCATTCTGCCTCCAGTAAGAAAATACAGCCTGTGAAATAGGCTCTCTAATGAGCACTTTCTGATAACATGTTTGTGTGTTAGTAACATCGATGGGAGGGAGCAAATCTGGAATACTTTAGGGAAGAGAGCTCAATAAATACACCAATTTGTCTTAAAATAAGGCTGATGTCTTGCTCCAACTAAAGATTATGGAGTTTAGTCAGACTGTCAGAGAAGTGAATGAGTCAAAGACCTAGGCTGTGTGCTTTTTAAGGAGACAGGGTAGAAAGACTTTTTTCAATGAGATACAAAATTTCAAATATCTTACGTGTGTTTCTGTAATACAGAAGGAGTCTAACATAAAAACTGTGCCGTGGTTTGAAGAGGTGGCACCCTCCTCCTGAGGACATTGGCCCTCAATACAGGATGGTCAGAGATGGTAGAATAGTGGAAAGTAATGGGGTCACTGGGAGCATCATCCTCAGAGCAGGTGAGTGCAGTTCTGCAGGAATCTGAATCCCTTCTCGTGAGAAATAGTCACCTCCAGCCCCTTAGTCCCTTGTGCTCCTCATCTCAGCGTGCTGTTGCTCCCCCTCTTGTGTATGCACCATGATACTAGCTCCACACTGTCATGAAACCTCAGGCTGTTACCAGATCTAAGCTGATGCCAGTGACAGGCTTTGGACCTCCAGAACCACGAGCTAAAAATAGTTTCTTTTCTTAACAAAGTACCAAGCTTTGATATTTTGTTATAACAAGAAAACCTGGATAAGACAAACTTTAAATGTGCACTAAGTATACATCTTCTCTCAGTGAGGTAAATATTGAACTTATATCCTCTGGGAGCAAAAGCATGTTTTCTTATTGAAAAATAGGGTAAACTCTCTTATTATATACAGTTAGGAAATTGCCCAGATATTAATTAGTTTGCTTACTGATTGACAGGAAAGATGGAAAGGTAAAGAATACTTCAAAATCAGACAAGTCTAGGCTACACTCCTATAATTTAGTTAAATGAAGTTCTCTAAACTCCAATTCTCATCATTTATGAGATAGAGTTCATAAGAAAAGTTTTTATTACTATAGAAATTGGAAATGAAAATGTATATCACTACTTGTAATCAAGCTAGCTTCCATCTTTAAAAATAGTACAGAGCAAACTAAATCCAAAATAAATTGCATTTAAAAGGACTGATCTAAATGAAAATGGAGACCTGCAAGATACAAAAACAAAAACTTAATAGAAAGGAAACTTTGTTCTTTGAAAAGACTGATACAATTGATAAAACTGGAGTGTGACTGATTGGGGGGGACTACAAAAGATACAAATTAACATTAGAATGAGAGAGAAATGTTGTAGCATCTTGGATGTTTGAAGAATAATTATAGAGATGCTCTAGACAACTTTGTGCCAACAAATATGACAACTTAGATAAGACAAATGAATTCTCTTAAAAATAAAAGATGCCAAGACTTAGGCAAGAAACCCATATAATTTTAATAACCTTAAGACTATGGAAAACAGTGTAAATGTAGCTAGAAACTTTACCAAATGCCAGGCTCCGGTAGCTCTCATGATTAATTCTTTCAAATTTTAAGAAAAAAATAGCAAGTCTATCCCCACTTTATTAGAAAATAAAAGAATGGAGAATATTTCACAAATGATTTTACGAAGCCAACGTTATCCTAACTACAGAACAGTACAAGAATCTACAGAGCATGCACAATTTCTTTAATGTCCATGAATCAGATTCAACAATATAAATATAAGTCCATACATCATGCTAAGAGAGTTTCTCGAGAATGCAAGGTTGGCTTAACATTCAAAATTAATATAGGTTAAAAAAAAAACTACAAAGGAAAAAATACACTACCATATCAATAGGCAGTGAGAAGACGTTTGATAAAATCCAACCACCACTTCTAATTTCAAAGAAACTTTCTGTAAATTTCCTTTTAACTAAGACAGAATGGAACTACTGTAGTTGAGTAATGGCCTATACAAAAAAAATCCATAGTTAACATTGTTTGTAATGACTGGATATGAAATATTTTCTGATAAAAATATCTACTCTCACCCCTCCATTCAACATTGTCCTAAATTAAAGCAACAAATGGCTTCTAAATCAGAAGGAAAAGTGTCTTGTTTCACAGAAGATATGATGTAGAAAATCTACAGAAAACGTACCAGAGCTGGTCAGTGCTTTTGGAAAAGTTTTGGAATATAAGATCAACCTGTGTATCCTAATATGTTAGTAGTGTGCCGTGTCTAATGCCACCAAGAAATATGATATAGCTAAATGTAAACCTGAAAAAAATACTTTAAAACTTGTACACAGAAAACCAATTTCTTTTAAAGTTAAGTGAAGAAACAAAGTATTTGTGGGTCAGAAGATGAAAAACATTTAAAATATCAATTCACCCCAATTTTATCCACAGATTCAATATAATCCCACTCAAAATCTCTGCAGGCTTTTCAGGTAGGCATTGGTAAGCACCGACTCTATATCCAGTGGCTCATACAGATTCATGAATTTACAAGACACAAAATTTCTATGACACAAAACAGCCCAAACAATGCTGGAAAGGGAAGCCAAATTTGGAGGATGACTCATATTACCTAATTTTAAGACAGCATAAAAAAAAATGATGGTTAAGACAGTATGGTGCTGGCACAAGGTAAAAAAAACAAAGAAAGAAAACAATTGAATATACGAGTGGATGTGCAAGTAGATAAGCATATTTTAGAAACTGTGTGTCAGCAGCTGCAAGGGGAATCAGCATAGGAAAGCTATTTTTTTCAATGAGTAGGAAAATTAGATATCCATGTGTAGAAGAAAAAATTTTGAACCCCATCTTACATGACATAATTATAAGCCTAAATACAAACTTTAAACTATAAAGATACCTGGACAACCTCATAGATGAAAACTTCTATGATCTTGAATTATACAAAGCTCTAATTCATGTAAGAATAAAGTTACTACAACCAAAGTATAATCTGTGTAAGAATACGTTTATATAACGCATTTCATTAAAATATAAAACATTTTTTTCTAAATAAATGGTACAATAACCATAAGGGTGCAATAGTAACACTCACCGTCTCTACTTGGACCTATGTATCTCTCGACAGTAGAGAAGTCATACCTAGAGCTGGAAACTCAGTCAACACCCTAGGGCTAGGGAAGCCATGGGTCTTAGAAGAGAGCCTGCTACTGCCACTTTCCTAATTCCTCACTGCATTCTAAATACCTATTCTTACATTCACAGATAAAGTTAGCTCTCACCCCTCATCAAAGAAACTACCCTTCGCAACAGAAGCCATTGCAGAAAACCACAACTGGTGAAAATGCAGACAATGAGTGATGCCCAGTCCCAGTTGATATGTCTACAACACAACTCTTTCATCTCAGGCTCAAGGAACGCCACAGAAGAGGGGGTGAGAAGATTCTGAGTCGGAGAACCAGGAAATCTTCTGTGAGATTTTGTTTCTTAGAAATAACAAAGAAGTTTCACCCATCATACCTCAACCATATGACTGCCTAAACAAGACCCGAACAAGGACAACACCAACAGACATGCTAACGTGGAAGGGGAAAATCTCACAGGGGCCCATAAATAAACAAAGAACTATAGGCAACTAAGGGATGCTGAGAGTAGGGGTGAAACCCAAAATTGGTTATCCATCTGCTGGAGTTTACTGGTGGATTCTGCTGAAATATCCGATGCAGAAAAGCACTGGAGAGCTCCTGTTGCAAATCACCCTCTGGAGCGATGGAAGGATCTTTCTACTAGCACGTGGAGGAGACCCGATCTAGTGTTGGTGTGGCCCCGGGGTTCTGTTTATGTCTTTCCTCAGGACAATGAGGTTCCTCTTTGGATTCCTGAGCACTGAACGCGCCCTGTGGCTGCTACCGAAGCCCAACATGACAGAGACCTAATGGGTCTTCATGAAAAAATCTACCCCTCTGATGCCAATGGAGATTGAGAGCCCAATATCACCAGCTTTGGCAAGCATTAATGTAAGCCTAGGAACTGTAACCATGAGATTGGATTCTCCAGAAGAGCTGCCAGCTAAATTCGTGTTGGGATCAAGAAAAATGGGCCTTGGTGGTACGTGTTACTGGAGTTGTATCCATGCCAGTGGATGTCCACACAATCCAGAAGAGAATTTGACATTGCTGCTGCCGCTGTGGCTGTTATAGCAATGGTGCCCACCACAGCTACTCTTTCTGGGATTACCATTTCATAATTGCTTATTACAGCTAGCACAATGGAGACCCTGGCAACAAAAGTAGCTACCAACGTTAATTAATCTTTCATTCTATTGGGCATGATAAATTCAATTCAGTAGTTATGTACATCTCGATTGGCTTTGAAAATTATAAATTTATAAACTCAAGTTCCAGTTGCTTTTGGGATACTATCTTACAAGGACACCAATGCACAGTATAGCTCGTTAAGGAAGGGAATGTCTCAGTTGCCTTTAGCCTACTGGCTATGGGTGAGATAGTACCTCTGTTGGTCTTTTCTGTATCGAACATACAGATTGCAAGCCCAGTGCCACTTTGAGATCTTTGGCAGCAATTAACTATGCAGCTCACACACGACTGAGCCTGTATGAAAATGAGTATTCAGAGATGGGTAATGCCTGGGGGGCACTCACCAACCTAAGACAGAGCACCTGTGTGGCCTGGGCAGGCGTCTCCATGACGGGTAAGGTGACCTGCTGACGTCCCACGCAGCCCAAGTCAGAAGCTCATTTATTAATAAAAGGGGGACCTGTAGGGCCCTGGCCCCCCGTTTTGGGTAACTGCTGCCTTGCTTGCACACCTTGACCTTGAGATCCTCCCTATGCCAATTCCCTGCCAAGTTCCACCCTCCTGAATGCTTAAGAGAAGTTCCTTGTCTGTGTATCCTGAATAATGGGCGTTAACAGATTAGAAGCAAGATTGTAAAACATCAGTAGCGAACTTCTGCCCTCCGGAGTCCTACCATTGTGCTGTAAGCCTGTATTTAAGATCTCCTCCCCCCTTCAATAAATGACATTCAGCATTTAAAATTAATATATATATATATTATATATATATATATGAATGAATACTGTGAATGTAATCTATGAATACCACAAATGTGATTAATATCATGAGTGTAATTAATGAATATCATGACTGTAATTTAAAAAATAAATAAATAAATAAATTTTTAAAAAAATAAAAAAATAAAAAAATAAATAAAAATTTAAAAACAAAACCCCTCTGTGGTGGTTTGAAAAAAAAATTGGTTATCCAATGCCAAATGGTCAACCCTGAAATCACATACATGCAAGCAACCCTAAACGGACTCAGCAGATTATATTTATATATTTATGCATATATATGTAACAATAACAATTAAAGAAAAGAGGTCATGATTTCAAGAGGGAACAGAGGTGGAGGTATGTTAAATGGAGATGTTAGAAAGAGGAAAGGGAAGGGTGAAATGATGTAATATACTTTAATTTTTGTAAAAAAAAAAAAAAAGAAAGAAAGAAAGAAAGAAAGAAAGAAAGAAAGAAAGAAAGAAAGAAAGAAATAGCCAAGAGAATGAAAAGACAAGGAGGAAATATTTGCCAAACAAATATGGTTTTCAATAAAAAGATCGTATCAAAAATTCTCAAAATCTAATTTCTCAAATGATCATTTAAAAACTAAGTAAAAATTTTATCAAGGTGCGGTGTCACATGCCTTTAATGCCAGACATTTGGAAGACAGAGGAAGGCCAATTTCTATATGTCCAAGGCCAGCCTAGTCTACATACAAAGTTCTAGGCCAGCTAGGGCTACATAGTACAACCTAGTCCCAAAACAACTTTTTTAAACAGACACTTTATCAACGAAGAGACACAGATGTAAATTAAGCATATTAAAAAAAATACTCAACATCATTAGAAAAATGAAAACCACAGTGAGACATAATTGCATATCTCTCACAATAGACAAAATTAAAGAGTCCCAATGCTGGAGCTGGGGAAATGGCAAAGTGGGGAAAATTGATTGCCAGCCAAGTGTGAAACTTCAGGACTCATGTAAAAGCTGAGTGTGGGAGCACAGAGCTGTACCCTCAGCACTCCTACCAGGAGATAGGGGAGACAGAAGGATCCCCAAGAGCTCATGGGCCAGCTAACCTGGCATTCACTGAACAAACAGCAAAGAGAGCCTGTATCAAAAAAGATGGAAGGCAAGGACTGGCACCTGAGGGTCTCCTCTCGCTTCCACGGGTGCAGTGATGTTTGTCTCTCTCTCTCTCTCTCTCATAAACTGATGACATGGCTGCCCTACAGTATGGTTAAGGGCGAGATTTTTATTGTAGCTGTAAGAGAGAGAATAGCCAGAGGGATCTGGAAGAGTCCAGAATGGAAAGAGAAAGCAGACTGAACATGGCCCGCAGGCTGGACCTGGGCATGAGAGAAGCAGAAGAGCAGAGAGATCGAGAAGAAACACTGAGGAAGAGTGTGGGAGAGGAGGGGTGGGAAGCAGGAGAACATAGCTGAAACACCAGGGTTATACGTAGAATGAGTACCTGGGGGTAGGGAAGCCTGTGGGCTGGGGGAATTTAGTGTAGGGGAGCAGGTGAGAAGAGCCAGGATGCTAGCAAGGACTCTGAAATGTGTGACAGGTGCTTGTGACACTGAGGGAGCCTGCAAGCCAGCATGTGCTTTGGTAGGTATGCTAATAGGCAGCACAGACAGCCATTTGTCCCTTCTGCTTTTTGGAATTTGGGGAAATGGAGTTTCCTTTGGACCTGACATCTCCCTCTCATTTTTGAAGATTCCCAGTGTTTATGAGGGTATGGAGGAATTTACACTCAGACAAATTAAAACAACACAGTCAACTTGAGTTCACTGCCTCTTTAAAAAAAAAATTAAGCATATTTCTACCCCAAGAGGCAGTGTATAATGACAGAAAGCAAATCAGTGTTGCCTGAGGAGAGGGCAGGGAAGGGATCAAAGGGCTGAATTAGAAAACGCCATGTGAGGACATCTCAGAATAATCACCATGTTCCTTATCTTAGTGGGCTGGCTTCTCCACGGGTGCAAAAGTCAAATTTCATCAAAGTGTGCAGAGTATCCAGTTTATTTATCTTTGGCCAAGTATTTCTCAACAAAGATGCTAAAAAAAAAATGTGTGTATTGTTGGAGAATGCATAGGCACTTTCAGAAGAAGTCAGGACCTTCTCCAAACATGTGGAAGGCGCAGATCTGAGTAATATAGAGAGAGACCTAGGAACAAGGATGATCCCTAGTGATCAAGTGGCATTATGGGAAAGAATTTCATTCACCATTTCAGGGATAAAATCTGACATTGAGAGCTGAGATAAAAATAAGCTAATAAGAAGCAACTAAGGGGATTCTAAGATGGCAGTGTAGAGGTGCCCATCCCTTACCTCCCCCCCCAACACACAAAGAACCAAACGAATTGTTTCATTGGGTGTGTGATGAAGACACAGCCCTAGAATGCAAAAAGAGATAGATGAGAGCCTTGTAGGCTATGAAGACTTGTGAGAGAAGCACAGAGAAGAATGGAGACCACTCACAACCA
>CABHPP010143511.1:0-11772 GCA_902168425.1 Peromyscus attwateri
CCTACCCGGGCGAAACAAACAGACTCCATCTGCTCAAGGACTTTGTTTTTGGAGCACCTTTTAAAGGCTCCTTGTAAAGCGACCTGATTAAAAAGGTGGAAGTTGGCAGTAGCGCCGCCGTGAATTCCCTTGCTGTGTAGCTCAGTAAATAGCATAGTGGGGGAAAAGTTTCCACTTGGGTCTTCCTTGGTAATTAGCCAACATATGAGCGAGGTTTCTCTTTACTGCTAAAGATTCTCCTAGATGAAGACCCAAATCTGTTTTACTAATTCTTAACAAATCCCACGATTTTCTTAATTTTTTTTTTCAGGATAAAAACAAAAATAGTTCGTGGTAAGGGAAGTTAAAAAAAAGTATCTCCTTATCAAAGTTTCGACTGGGTAAAATTGCAGTTTCTCCCCAAAACAAACAAACAAACAAACAAAAAACAGATTCCCTGCCTGAAAGCAATTATTTTAGCGGCTAAAGTTTTAATTGTAAGTCTGAACTTGCTTGCGGAATTTCTTACACTGCACAAGTACAGTTAAAGCTATTGTCAGTTACAGCCAGTGATTTGGGGTGAGATTGATTTATTCGTGGTAATTAAGCCTTAGGGTGTGCACATGACTGCTTAAACCAAATAACTGGACCACCCTATAATTATTTTAAGACACACAAACCAACACAGTAAAGGAAATGCAAATTTTAACCATGTTACAATTAATCTTTGGAAATACGGCACAAATTATATTCACCCCTGTTACTATTAAAGTTAAGTAAATAAATAGCGCTGCTTCTGGTGGGCACAAATTTGAAGTCATTACCACTAACCTATTTTCTTCCTATTTAATCATAGTTTGTCCTTTGTTTCAAAAAGTAAATGCATATGACTTCATCAAGTCATTGAAACTAGTGTATGTGGTATTCATTCTGCACCCGTTCATTTCCATAAAAGGAAGTTTTGTGGGAAGAATTAGTTAAAGAAGAATAATTTTGTGAGGGAAAGAAAAGTTTTAAATAGTCTGTATCAATCTTTTCCATAATGGTTGTATTTATGTTTGCGTCTGGGTCCCCAGTGCCTAGCACAACTCTTGGGTTTAGTAGATGCTCATAAATGTTTATTGAATTTTTAAAAAGCAAATAAAATTGTATGGTTTTTTTAAACTTATGAAGTCATTTAAAAATGTATTAATGCCTTCGTTCTACCATTTTCTTTACTAGTTGCTAAGTATAGGAAAATAAGGTAGTATTTTGAGTTCAGCAAACTTACAGATATCAACTTTTTTTTAATCTGAAGGTATGAACTCTATTATCTCAATTTTTCAGGATAGAGGAGTTGACACATAAAGATTGTCCAGTGCCACACCACTCTTGAGAGATGCAACTGAAATTCAAGCATAGGCAAGGAGCCATCTTAACTATTCTTCTATGCCATCTGCTGTGGATCGGGCCATGTCTTTGAGGTCTATGTATTTCAGTGTGTGGGAGAAAATATATTAAGAAATTATGTTCTGATTTGTGAATAGGTATGGTTACGTCACTAATTTTCATGTATTGACTTATAAGAAATTATTGAATGGGATTTTGTGGCCTTTCTTAAATGAGGCAAATATATTCTGCTTCCTAAAATACATGTATGAGGACCAAAATTCCTTCATCACTCTTGGTCCATGAAGTGCCGTTGTTCTCACAGCACAATATGCTGTTAGGACTAAGCAAGTTAGGTCTTGTCTCTACAGGCAGAGGAATCTTGAGACAAAGAGCGGCACTGCCTTCCTTAAGGTGACCTTAGCTCTCCATGCTGCCACATGTACTTGAACTGAGGGATGAAGACTTTCGGAGATACCTTTTTACGATACGTTTGAGGGACTAAGTTAAAATGATCACTTTAATAAACATTTCACCTGTTCATAAAGATTCACATTCTAACGGAGCAAAGTAATTTGCCTAACAGTCTATGGGTGCATTTGTTAATTATGGCAGAGTTTGCAAACTGTGTTCTGTGACACCCTCAGGGTTAGCTTAGGTCAGATTTCAAACAAAGCAAGCCCTCTTTACCAGAATAGCTTTGCTTTACCTGTCTTGGCTCACAGATGAGATTTTATTTGCAAACATGGTAATACTACTTAATAAACATGTATGGGATTTACTGCCTTGGAAGACTCCACTAGGCTGTTACATGCTTGAAATGCAGATGCTCTGGAGGTTTCCAGATTATTCAAGACTATTATCTATGAAGCATTGGGATCTTCATCTTCCCTTTTCCATTGTTTACAGTATGTTGAGAAGATATTCTAAGAAAGATCCTGATCCAGCCTTGAATGTTTCAGACATTTCAGTGGATCTCCTCATTCAGCTGTGAAGAGGCCTTCACTCAATGAATATATCTTGGTCACATGTCTTAACATTCATAAAAGTATGGCAAGCCTACTGCCTGTAGCTGACTGATAGAATTTATGTTCTACCCTTAATGTACAATGTAGACTATTTCTACTTCTCAAAGAATGTGCACTGAGATCTTTACAATTCAATACTCATCAAAAAGCTCAATAACATTTATGGAGAACTGTCTGATAGATACATAGCTATTTTCCCCTCTAGTTCAGGGTCAGCAAATATACAATACTGTTCTTGCTACTATCTTTTCCAAGCCTCTGGCCAACTTTAATCCATAACCCCTTTCTTAAACTGAGTTTAGACTCTTGCTCAAACACAATTCTTTCTGACTAGTGCTTCAGGCAGCCATTGGCATCTCATCAGCATTGGCATGCAACACGAAATCCATTTGCTATTTCACCTCTGGATACTCTTAAAAGCCAAACTGTCAGAAAGCCATGAACTTGAAATTCATCATTTTGTCCCCTTGTAAGATTCTTTCCTAGAACTGCTCTTTGGACTTATGTCATCAGCCTACATTACAATCATAAGAAAACCTCTTAGAAATGCATCCTGTTTATTGTAGGGGCATTTTTGGAGTGGCTGTCTTCTGAAGATTCTTTTTGAACACTGAAGGGCAGAGGTTAAGTAGCACACCTAAATTCACTCAGTGAAGTGAGAGATAGAAAAGGAAGCAAAGATCGCTTGATTGCATATCCTTTGCTCCTGTCTGCTTGGTGTCCTCAGACCTGCTCCCCCTGCCTCCCCAGCCCACCTCCCTCCTGCTGCCTGTAAGCAGTCAGTCCTTTACCTTGTTTGCATGCACTGAGGTCCCTTTTCTACTGATTCCGTTTTGCCCTTCCTTGATTTTCTTTGCCTCTTCCTATCCTTCCTTAGAAACTTTTTCTAGATAAACCCTCCCTGCAATTACTCATCAACTCACTACAATCTGAATCTGCTCCAGTCATTTTCCTGGAATTACTTTATTGGAAGTCACTGATGACCTCCTAACTGCCAAATCTGATGACATCTTCAGTCCTCATCTTGGCCCATCTCTCAGCAATTTGACAATGTTGATCACTCCTTTCTCCGTAAAATCATCTCTGCCTCTGACCTCAATGACAAATTGCTCTCCAATTTTTCCTCTTATCTCTCTAACCACATCTTGATTTTCCTCACTGGATCCTCCTCTTCTTCCCATCTAATATAGGTACTCCTTTATCTCTCTCTCCGAGTTTTAGAGATCTGCCTTTATCTCTCCATGTCACAAACCTGTTTGATGTCATTATCCCCCCAATTTCAATTGTTATCTTTCTGTTATTGTTAGCCGATTCCTAAATCTCTACCTTCAGGCCTTTCTTATTGTCGGAGATGTTACATGTATCTCTTTCACTAGAATATAAACTATGAAGGGCCTGTACATAATCTATGGTAAACATTTTTAAAACACATTTTCTTGCACAATTCCATCTATATCATAATAACTGTCCAATACACATACAAAGTCTTTATTCACAAACAGCAATGGAAACCTATATTTGGCACTGTTCTAGACAAAATATTTTCTTTGGATTTTTGGAATATCCTGGGATTAGTACACATTTAATTCAACTTTTTAATCTTCTAAGCCAGCATAGCTGTCTAAAATTTATGTGCTCTAAATATACATTTCCCACATATCAGTATCTTTGAACTCAAGATGTATCTCAGAAGGAGAATGATTTTAAAATGTATTTTGTTAATCAGTTGGCAGCATTTTAATGGTATGTGAAATAATGGTACTTCTTACTGTCTATGTCATTTAAAATTCTATGAAATACCATATTTTTAGTGAGAATTAAAATTTAGAGATGCCATTTTAATTTTCTTTTTTTTTAAGAGCTGAGGACCAAACCCAAGTGCCATTTTAATTTTTATCAGCTAAGAAATGCTTATTAGGCCCGGCGGTGGTGGCGCACGCCTTTAATCCCAGCACTTGGGAGGCAGAGGCAGGCGGATCTCTGTGAGTTCGAGGCCAGCCTGGTCTCCCAAGCGAGTTCCAGGAAAGGCGCAAAGCTACACAGAGAAACCCTGTCTCGAAAAACCAAAAAAAAAAAAAAAAAAAAAAAAAAAAAAAAGAAATGCTTATTAATTCCGATTTGCTGTGTTTTTAAGGCAGGAAGAGATTTTTAAAGGCTTTCCAATATTAGGGCTCAGATGAAAGGAAAAGATTCCCATTTGCACAGTAGATTACACGTATAAACATTTCCTCTCTCTACTCCAAATACATAGTAATGCTAAATGAAAATAGAAAAGGGGGCAGGCTGAAAACTAATCTCAATGAGTCAGGAAGAAGACACAAAGGAAAAGCCCTGAGATCAGCTCACAGCTTTGTCAACATAAATCATAGCACCCATTATGAAGGGAATAGGAGAAAGTTTATTCTTGAACCAATTATGAGTGATCATGGCCCAAAAACATGGATATAGATTGCTTTTAAAAAACATGTTCACCCAGGCGGTGGTGGCTCACGCCTTTAATCCCAGCACTTGGGAGGCAAAGCCAGGCAGATCTCTGTGAGTTCAAGGCTACAGAGCGAGATCCAGGACAGGCACCAAAACTACACAGAGAAACCCTGTCTCGAAAAACAAAAACAACAACAACAACAAAAATAAATAAATAAAAGAACAAAAAACATGTTCTAGGAGCTAGAGAGATGGCTCAGAGGTTAAAAGCATTAGCTGCTCTTCCAGAGGACCCTGGTCCAATTCCCAGCACCCACATGGCAGTTCACAACAGTCTGTAACTGGAGTTGAAGGGAATCTGACACCCTCCCACAGACATACGTGCAACAAAAACACCAATGCACATAAATAATAAAAAGGAATCATCAAAAAATTGAAAAAAAAATGATCCGGTCTGTTAGGATTCTGCCACTCCCGCCTATAGGACCGCAAATGAACGTAGCGCAGTCACGCAATCAGCGTGTGTGTGTGTGTGTGTGTGTGTGTGTGTGTGTGTGTGTGTGGTGTAGCTCCATAAGCCCGCCTGCACATGTGCAGGGGAATCCTTAAAAAGCCGGACCAGACCCCTCCTCTCTTCTGTTCTTTCCTCTCCCTCCCCCCAACTCTGTGTCTCTGCCCCAGGCCTGGCCACGCTCCCTTCTGTACCTCCCTTCCTCCTAATAAAGCTCTGATACTGGGTTTTGTCGTAGCTTGTGACCTTTCTCGAAGGGTAACCAGCACCACTTTTTATTTAAAACCAACACAGTCAGGCTCGGTGGTGCATGCCTATGATCTGTAGGATCTCTATGAGTTCCAGGACAGCCAAGGCTACACAGAGAAACCCGGTCTCGAAGAAACTACAACAATCAAAGTGTTCCAATGTGGAAACAGTTTTGTGAAATTTCTAGTGATCAGAACAAAAGGAAAGTCATTAGGAATTTTTCAGATACATTAATGGAAACTTCAGGTGGGCAAGAGATCAAACTGCAGTGTTGTGGGAGACAGACCAACAGCCCTAAGCCTAAACAACAGCAGTGCTTCAGGCAGGGTGTGAACTGTGGGTGCAACTTTGATGCCAGCCTGAGCTACATAAGCTCCTGTCTCCACAAAAACAAAAACACCAGAACTATAAAAGCAGAGTTCTAGCACCAGGCTGAGGGTGGTACCTGTAATCCCAACTACCTGGAGGCTGAGGCAGGAGGATCATGAGTCCCGTAGAGGGGCAGGGAGAGCAAGAGTCCCAAGGCAGAGGGAGGGTTGGGCTGGGGGGAATTAGGAAAATGGCAGTTAAGAGTACTTACTCCACAATCATGAGCTGGGGGAGTAGGGGCGGGGGTGGGGGTGTGGGGGTGCAGAAACAGAAAGATACCTGTGGCTTGCTGAAATCCAGCCTAGCTGAGAAAACAAAAGCCCCAGATTCAGGGAGAGAGGGACCTCGCCTCAAAGGAGTATGTGGAGAATGATGGGGCAGGGGGCAGAGGCACTGTGTCTGGAGATGAGGAACAACAGCCGGTTAAGTGCAGGGCCACAGTTCCTAAGTATATAGGGATGTGCTCGGCCGTGGAGGCGCACGCCTTTAATCCCAGCACTTGGGAGGCAGAGCCAGGTGGATCTCTGTGAGTTCGAGACCAGCCTGGTTTACAGAGCGAGGTCCAGGACAGGCACCAAAACTACACAGAGAAACCCTGCTTCAAAAAAAAAACAAAAACAAAAACAAAAACAACAACAACAAAAAACACCTAAGTATAGGGATGTAGGGTAAAGGAAAGTACTTTTTTCCCTTTAGGTTTTGTTTTATACAATCCTGGAACAGGATTGTGTCAAATGCGTGATGGTCAGAGGGACTAAAGTTCAGAGAAATTTAGTAACTTGCCTAAAATCACGTAGGGGCTACAATTTGAATGCAGGACCACTGACATCAGCTTTTCTCACATAGGAGGCTGCCCGCCTTCTTTGCCTTCTCTCGGGAGAGAGAAACTAGTATTTCTCATTGCCAGATAGTACTGATTGCTATTTACTTTCTCATCTATTTCATATTATGATAATGTTTTCCTGGAATTGGATGATATAATACTAGAAATTGAAGATGTTTATTCGCTACAAAGATTACATATGCAGGCTTCCTGTCATAATCAAGGGAAGTTGCTCACATCATTTATGATTTCCAGTCTTCTCTGTAGATGATAATGCTTATTTTAAGAATTGGGTTTTACTAAGCCTGCTGATCTTCCAAAGGAAAGTAGGTGATGGGGGGTAGAAGGGGGCAGTCACATACCCTTTTGATATTTATTGAGTCTGGAGTCCACCTTAAATTGGTTTGCTGGGAAATATTGCATGTGATGAATGATGTAGTATTTAAATGATGCTGTGGATGTTTTCCTTTGTAATAAAGCAAATTATTCTAACAAAACTATTTTGTTTCAATTCTTCATACAAAATTCATGTTTGAAATCCATCTAGGCCTTAAAACTTTAAATTTCCATAACAAGTTTTATGCATTATTAAATTTTATGCACTACTGCATTGTGCTCTTGAAATTGATTGTACAATCTAATTAATTCAGAATATTAACTACAATTTCCATAAAATGAATAGGATAATGTTGATGGGGGTGAGATGGAGCGCTAAGATCATCTCGTCCGCCCTCTCTCCAGCATCCCAATTATGTGTATACTAACACAGCTTCTCTGGAAGTCCCCTAGCCAGTAACTTCAATTTGGGGAAACACAGCCAAGATCAAAAGTTAATTTAAAATACTCCCAAATAGACAACTCTTAAAGACTTATGCTTCATTCTCAGGCATACATTTCCAACTTTCTGTCAGAAGCTAAAGCCCCATTTTTGTCGTTTGTTAATTTGCTTGTTTTGCTTTTGTTAGTCAGTGTTTTCATAAGTCACGGGATTCCTAAACCTAAAGTAGATAAATTACCAAATTAAAAGTGTGATGAAGGCAAATCTATTCCTTGAGACTGCCTCCCTGAGAAGCAAAACACATCCTTGGCAACAATGGAAGAGAGCAAACTGTCCAGAATGAATAGAAGACCTCAGAAATCATGGCAGTCCAAGGGTTCTTTAATCTTAGAGAGAGCAGCCCTATGCTACCAGAAGAGCCTGGGGTCCTTACCATCTCATGTTACAAAACGTGATCGATTCTCAAGGTAACTTGGAGAAAACTTGTCACTCCCCAGACACTCACCTCTATTTAAGAAGGTAGTAATCTATTGTATAAAATGTTTTAAATCTTAAAAGGCTGTTTAAATGACTTGGGAAATTGACTTAGACAGGATATCAATTTTCTAATACTGTAACACAAGTAAAAATATATTAGAATTGAATCCTCTTCTGAAAAACGAAAAAAACTACATAACCTATGTTGGTATCAAATAACTCAGATGTCTCAAGACCCAGACAGACTCTGGATACAAATGAGGTCAAACTATCATCAGTAACCCAAAAGTTTCTACACACAACACCTACCCACATCGCTTAGAGCATCGGCACAGCCCGGTCCCTGATCTAGATTGTTATCTGTGCTCCACGTACACAGCCACCTGCTGCTCCTGCCAGGGAGGAGATTGCTCCCCCGGAACCATCTTGGCCATGAATGTCATAGCAAACAGCTTCAGGACCCCTTGCCATCCTGCCTTGCCGAGAGTCTAGCCAAATGAGAAGAGAGCATCTTACTACCAGTGTGGTGAAATCTGTATCATGAGCCAAAATGTCACCGCTTGTGCCTCAAGTCCTTCCAAGTGCTTCAAGAGAACTTCTGTTTTTAAAAATGGCCCCTATGCCCCCTCAGGTCAGAGTGAGGGACAGATACCCTGCGGTATTTATTTAAGGGTTAGTATTTTCATTTAAAAATTTTGTTTTCTTTATGTACGTGTGTGTATGTGCATAGGTGTCCTGGCGCCTGTGGGGATCTGAGAACAACTTTCAGGAGTGAGTTCTCGCCTTCCATCATGTGGATTCTGGTAACTGAACTCAGACCATCAGGCTCAGCAATAATGCCTAAACCCACTCAACAATCGTGCTAGCCCCATTTATTATTATTTTTAATTGTGTGTATGTGCCCATGTATGTTCATGTGAGTGCAGGTGTCCTTGGAGGTCAGAGGCGTTGGATCCTGGCTAAACTTACATATATAGAAGTATTTCATATGTGGCATATGTATCTGCTTCCCGATCACAGGGAAAAACCCTTCAGCTTTTCATCATACAATATAAAATAATTGTAGAGTTTTCGTATATAACCTTTATTATGGTTACATTTCTCCTGTGCCTAATTTGTTGAGAGTTTTTAATCATGAAAGAATTTTGAATTTTGTCAAATGTTTTTTCCACATCAGCTGAGAAGTATATGGTTTTTGTCTTTTTGATTCAGCCTGGTTAGTGTCTATGTTTCTAGAAATTTATTAATTTCTTTTAAGTCAGCCATTTTTGGCATAAGGCTGTTTATAGTAGTCTCTTATCATTCTTATACTTCTATGGAATCAGTTGTAATCACTCCTTTTGTGATTTTATTTGATATTCTCTCTCTCCCTCCCTCTCCTCCTTCCTGCCCCATCTCTGAGGAAGGATTTATTAGGGCTACCAGTTCCAGTGGACACAGTCTATCTTGGTGAGAAAGGCATGGCAGTGTGGTTCCATGACAGCAGGACCGTAAGGTGATGACTTGCTACATCTCAGTGGACCAGGGTCCAGAGCAGTATTCTCTTTTTATCTTAGTCTGCCTGAAAGTTTGTCCCTTATGTAATCTATTCAGAGAACCACTCCTAATTCCATTCATCTTTTCTAGTGTCTTTCTAGTCTCCAGTTCATGTAGTTCAGTTCTGACCTTTATTATTTTGTTATTTGCACTGATTGTGGTCTGAGTTTGTTTTTGAGTCATTTATTTGATCTGCTGCTGCTGCTTCCCCTCTCCACCCCATCTCCTTTTCCTAAGCAATGCCTTTGGGTTTGTTTCTGAGATGGAGAGTAGAACAGAACCAGAAAGCGTGTGTATGTGTGTGTGTGTGTGTGTGTGTGTGTGTGTGTGTGTGTGTGTGGTGGTGGTGGTGGTGGTGGTGGTGGTGGTGGTGGTGGTGGTGGTAAAAAAAAACAGAGCTCCAAGTTGGAAGTCTATGAGATCAGCCAAAAGTCTAAGAGATGTTTGCAAAGGGCCATGGATTATGAAACTCTGAGGAGAAATCCACAGTGTCGTCTATATTGCTGATGCCTCTGGAATTCTGCAAAATTGTGTCTCAGGGAGATATTTTAAAATCCATTTTACTATACCAGCCTCTGCCTTGTGAATCTGGCAACTCTATTTGAAATCTTATGATTTAGCACAAGGATCAAAGGCTGCAGAAAGGCACAGGGAGAGGACGTCTCCTCACCACATCTCTTGGTTTTAGTTGGTATCAGAAGAGGAAGAGTTCAGAGGATGTTGCAAACTAGAATTGGAGCAGCTCTCCCATCACCCCAAATAGTGCAAAATAGTGTGTTTCCTGCAGCAGTCAGGTACGGACGAGATGGTAGAAAGGGAAGGTCTGGCCAGGCATGGTGGTATATGTCTGTTTATTTCAGACAGAGCTCAGGAGGCAAAGGCAGGAGGAATCTCTATGAGTTTGAGACCAGCCTGGTCTACATAGTGAGTTCCAGGACACCCAGAGCTATATAGAAAGTCTTAAAAAACAAAACAAACAAACAAACAAAAAAGAATACAGAAGGAAGAAAGGAAGGGAGGGCAGGAGGAGAGGGGAGGGAGGGGAAAGGAGGGAATGAGGGAGGGAAGGGGGAAGGAGGAAACGGGGGTGGGGGAAGAGGGGAGTCTGTTGAGTAAACAGTAAACAGTAAGAGAATAGAGAAATCTAATATGCCCTGGTATAGACTCTAATTCACATATGATAACGGCTTGAATTCCCAACAAAACTTCTCTATGAAGCTAATTATTTTAAATCTATATGTGACAGAACTTCTATCATTCATTCTTTCATTTGCTCAGTAGCTTCAGTGAACAGTCTATGTGTCTTCTGTCTTTTTTTTTTTTTTTTTTTTTTGGAGACATGGTTTCTCTGTGTAGTTTTGGAGCCTGTCCTGGATCTCGCTCTGTAGACCAGGCTGGCCTCGAACTCACAGAGATCCGCCTGGCTCTGCCTCCCAAGTGCTGGGATTAAAAGCGTGCACCACCCGGCTCGTCTTCCGTCTTAATAACCATCAGTGACCATGATTTTTTTTTTTTTTTTGCTGTTATTTTTTGACAGTAAGTTTTTTCCTTTAAGGAAACTACCAAATCATTTTAAAAATGTATTTGCGCATATGTGTATATAATCATCTGTGTGCAGGTGCACAGATGTGTGTGGTTGCATGTGTGCGCTTGCACATATGGAGGCCAGAGGTCAGCCTCAGGTTTCGTTCTCAGGTTTTGTGTTTTCAAGTGTGGGTCCTGGAGGTCAAACTCAAGTCTTCATGCTTGCACTTTGCCAACTGAGCCAACTCCTAACTCACCAAATTATTTCTGTTGCCGTGAGCTCACCACTTCAACAGTGGTCTGAGCTCACCACTTCAACGGTGGTGGGTGTCAACCCCAGGTGTGCTTCACCCTTCCCTTCCTCTTGGCTGCAGAGCTGGACTCTAGGTACAACTATCTGTTTTTCTGCTACCACAACATTTTGCTTCAATGACTGGCAGTCAAGCTAAGAACTGAGTTTCAGGAGATTCAGCATTCAGCAGGATCCTGGAGCTGGAGTCACAGGTGGTTGTGAGCTGCCAGATGTAGGTGCTGGGAACCAAACTCAAGTCCTCCACAAGAACAGTTTGTGCTCTTAACCACTGAGCCATCTCTCCAGTGCTTGAGATATTTTTAAGTCTGTGTGTGTGTGTGTGTGTGTGTGTGTGTGTGTGTGTGAGAGAGAGAGAGAGAGAGAGAGAGAGAGAGAGAGAGAGAGAGAGAGAGA
>CABHPP010143511.1:11782-25083 GCA_902168425.1 Peromyscus attwateri
AGAGAGAGAGAGAGAGAGAGAGAGAGAGAGAGAGAGAGAGAGAGAGATTAGGAGTCTAACACAGATGTGTCAGCGAAATGCTCTAACACCTGAGAAATAACCCGCATCCTTAAATTTCATTATTTCTCTTTTGATCTATTGCTGTTTCAGAAGCATCTTGCTTAATTTTAATGTCTTTGTGAATGTTCCAAGATTTCTACTCAAGTGGATTTCTAGTTTCCTTCCATTATAATCAGAAAACGTATTTGACATTATTGCAGCCTTCTTAATTTATGAGTTTGAGGGCAGCCTAGTCTACACAGAGAATTCCAGGTCAGCCAGAGCTGCATAGAGAGACCCTATCTCCAAGAAAAAAAAAAGTAGGAAAGAAAAGAAAAAAAACGGAAAAGAAAACGAAGGTTGTTGAGCGAACAGTAAGAGAGGAGAGAAATCTAACATGGAGTGGTATAGACTCTAAGTCACTGATCATGGTGCCTTGAATTAGGCCTTATTTTGTGTTCTCAAATTCTACGCTATTGATTCAGACTTCACATTTGTTTTAATTATGTACGTGTTAAGTAATTGCTTATAGCCTAAATTGAGTTTAGTACACTTGTCTTTTTAACGCCTATGCTAGAGCTAAGAGTGATTTACACACCACCTTTATGGTAAGAGTGATTTACACACCACCTTTATGGTAAGAGTGATTTACACACCACCTTTATGGTAGGTATTAAGAGTTTTCTGAATTCAACTATGTAATTTATTACATATTTTCATATTGTTACTTGTCTTTCTGTTTCTACTCAAAGAACTCCCCTTAGCTTTTCTTGTAAGACCAAGACAATGAAATCCCTCAGAATGTGTTTGTCTCTAGAATCTCTTAATCTCTCTATTTCTAAAGGACAGTTTTGCTGGCTATAGTAGTCTTGATTTTTGTTTTTGTTTGTTTGTTTGAACACATTGAATATGTTGTCTCATCCCTTCCTGGGTTGCTAAACTTGCGTTGAGTAGTACCCAGATAACCTTTATGTGATGGGTTTCTCCCCTCTTCCCGCTTTCAAGCGTCTCTCCTTGCTGGTGACTTCCCGCAGTTTAACTCGAAGGTGAGCCAGAGCTGCCCACCTCTCTCTTCCGCCTCCTTTGAGGACTACTTCCAGTCTTCATATTCATACATTTGGCAATCTGCCAGACACAAATCCTTTATGTTTTTGTCACCCTTCAATTTGTTTTCTTTTGGTTCCTCCAGTTGCTTGTTTCAAACGATTTCTCTTTGCGTTCACTAATTCTTTCTTCAGCATGATCGAGTTCGGTACCGAAACTCTTCGATGGATTTCCCACTGCTACTAATGCGTCCGTCAGGGTCAGGATGTCTGCCTATTTTTATTGACACTCTTTATTAAGCTTCCCATTTTGTTCATTCGTTGTTTTCCTATTTCATTCAGTTGTCTTATTTTCGTTGAGCTTCTTTAGGATCACTGTTTTTAATTGCTTTTCAGGCGATTTGTGCTTTGCTGTTTCTTCGGGATCAGTAATCAGAGCTTTGTAACGTTCTCTCTCGATCTCATGTTTGTTGCTTCGTTATCCATGAAGCTCTGCACTGATGTCTGCACATCTGAAGGCACAGCCTCTCTTTCACTCGATAATTACTGTTTTCAGAAAGTTAAAGGTTTGTTTTCGTTAGACTTTTGGGCTTATGGGATTGCCTCTGGGATCACAATCGAGAGGGGTTGGATCTAGGTCAAAGTGGGTGATGTTGGCTATGGTGAAGGCTACAGTTGGCAGACACAGTCCCAGGGCCTCTACATGGTGTATGTGCTCTCTACGCCCTGGAGGGGTTCTTTTAAGACCTTCATCCGTGGGATGGGGCCGTGATGAGGATCCCTTTAAGGCACACAGTCAGTTAGCTAGTTACTAAGTATAATCTCAGTGTGGGCTTCTTCCGGGTCTCTTGGAAGGAGTCCAGTTAGAATACTGGATGGGTTCCTAGTTTGGCTGTACGGCCATCCATCACAGTAGAGATGGCATAGCACTGAGACCATGGCTGAGATGGCCTGGAACTAAGACACAGGGACACTGTGTGGCTGACTGAGGCTGTGGTTCACTACCACTATCCAGCATCAAGAGAGTCTCATAACACATATCACTAGTGGGAAAGGATCAAAAGTGGAAATTGGAAGTATGGCTTCAGACAAGTGTTTATCACTGTTGCGTTATTATATAGTTAAAAATTGTAAGTGAAGCCATTACTGTAATCTGAGAACTGTCTGTAAAGATAATATGAAGAAGATAAAATGAGAAATGGTGATGGGGCAGAGGAAAGCTGCTAAAGTTACAGTTAAAAAAAAAACACCTCATCTTTGGGAGTGAAAATAGAGGCATTCAGTCAGGCATTAGAAATCTCCCATTTGAGGTGCTCAGGATCCTGATATAGGTCATTCTGAAAAGTGTCACATATACATTCCCAGAGGAATTTGCAGAAATCTCTTCTACATGATCAGATATTGTATGTGCATGGCAGAACTTTGAGTCATGGCATTTTTACTCATTAAATGTAATCCATATAGAATCATCAACTGTTGAGTTATTGATCCCTTGAAATTTCCTAATTGTTTTGGATGAAAAGAAATTGTATCTCATATATGGTAAAGGTAATGACTTGCATGCGGAAGACTTGGACTCAAGTGATTAGTTATCCCCCTCCTCCCTTTCCTCCTCCACTCCCTCTTCCTCCTCCTCCTCCTCCTCCTCCTCCTCCTCCTCCTCCTCCTCTTCTTCAAGAAGATAGTAGTTCAAGTGAGTGCAGGCACTCATCTCTTGCACTGAAGAAAAGTATCATATCTGACAGAAAGTTTCCTGACTGGTAAGAAAGTTTTATCAATCATTTTATCAAGCAGAAAATAAATCAAAAGTCCTATAATGCCTGTCTTAAACTATTTTTTAGCCCCTACAACTAACATTTATACAGCACAGCTCATGAAATAGCGCTCTCAATTTTATACATTTATGTTTTTGAACAGCCTACTTCCTAGATGAAGAAACGGAAGCTCACGGAGGTTGAGTGACCAACTGGCGTTCACAGGTTCAAAGTCGAGTTGCAAATCCCAGTCTGTGCGCCTCCCGACAGAACTTTGTAGGCTATCCAAGGTAGTACTTACACTGTATCTTGTAGAAGCTTGCACAACGTATGCTTGCTTAAAAAACCCCAAGAGCCAGCTCTGTTCGCACACAGTGCTGTTAGAATAAGAGTTGTAGGTAGTATTGGCAAGATGTGCGTCACTATCGGCATCCCAGCTATTCAGTACAAATTTCCTGTAACCGTCTAACTGGAATAATAGTAGAAGCAACAATACCACTTTAAATGCGCACAATATCACACATCTTACAATCTACTTGTGCACACTCTTTGCATGTTTAGATGTAGACTCCTACATAGGTTTCAACATTAGCATCTAGTCCAGTGACTATATGGGGCTATTTGGAATATTGTTCTGAAAAGAATTCTACAGTATATTCCAGGACCCATCCATATGAATCAGACCTATGAATGGATAAGTGACTCATGTATGGCCACATAAGTGGGCAAACTGAGGCCAAAACTCAGGTTTCCTTCAATCTGCTGTCACTGCGGTAAAACTACATTATATAGGGAGATATTAATATTCTGGTTTAGCAATCAAAGGCAGTAGAACTGATTATAAAGTTCTGAGCTCAATGTTTATAGCAAAACTAGCTGTTTTATACAGCACAATGAAACTAAAATTTACTACAGCTATGAGCAGGCATGTAAAAAGGTCCCCAGACATGGGAGTGCTGTGGAGTATACATATTACAAAGATAAAGTCACACTGGGCTACCTTCAGCTGAATTGTTATATTATTCAACTGGCTGATGGATATTTTTGGAAAGCCCAAGCTCAACACTATTTCAATGGCTGGAGAGATGGCTCCGTCATTAAGAGCACTTACTACTCACACAAACGACAAGGATTTGGTTCCCAGAACCCACATCAGGTGGCTGTAACTCCAGTTTTAGGGGATTTGGTGCCTTCTGGCCTCCACAGGCACCTGCATACATGTGGTGCACATAAACTAATGCAGTTACACACACACACACACACACACACACACACACACACTCACACACACAGTAAATAATTAAATTTTTTTTTTTTTTAAAAACCCACCCTCTATTTCAGCCAGATGGTGGTGGCAGCACTCAGGAGGCAGAGGCAGAGGTGGAGAAGCGAGGGAAAGATGACCTCCTCCCTTCGCCCCTGCCACCTGTGGTGGAAGAGAGAGCTCACCCTCCCCCTTACCAGCTGCAGCACTCGGGAAAGTGGGTCCCTCACCTCGCCTGGGTAGCACCTATGCTATTGACAGGGATGCGGGTAAACTATCCCAGAACGTGAGCCTGGGAGATCGGGCCCTCCCCCTCATCTGCCATATGGTGGTGTGGGCAGGGGACAGATGCTGCCTCCCTCCCCCGCGCGCGCGCCCCTCATTGCTTGTGGTGGGTGGGAGAGATGGCCCTGAGGTCATAAGAGCGGGAGAGCTGTTCCTCCTCAGGAGAGTGGCCTCTGCACGTCGCCTGGGCAACACAGTAGAGTTGGCCCAGATGGCCCAGGTGTGGGAGAACCAACCCTGAGAGCAGAAAAACAGGAGAATTGGTTCCACCCCTTGCTCATTGTTGCTAGGGGTGAACTAGCCAGAGCAATGCTGGAGAGCTCACCCTGGTGGTGAGGAAGGAGAAGAGCTGGTGGGCTGACCAACCCTGCAACTACCCAGGCTGGGAACCAGGATTATGAGTTGGCCCATCCCAACATTCACCCCAACTGTGATCTGTGGGAGCAGGTGAAGGGGCCAGTCCTGAAGACCCAAAGTTGCAGGGTCTCCACGACACAGGGTCACAACAGGATATCCAAGAGGAGTCTGAATGAGGGCCCAGCATTGATAGTGTAGCAGAAACCAGAGGCCTTGAACCAAACAATGACTCTTTGCAGCGAACACTTGAGAGTAAAGATATATGGACAAACTGGGTCACACTACAGCTTCCGTGACCAGGTTTTTCCTTTTACTTCTCTTAAATTTTGTTCTGTGGGGGGAGGAGGGGTGTCACAAGGGCAGAGGGCAGATATAAAGGGATGGGGAAATAAATGGGATTGAGATGCATGATGTGAAAGACACAAAGAGTAAATAAAAAGAAAGTTAAATAAAATAAACCTCTATTACAGCCAGGCAGTGGTGGCTAACACCTTTAATCCCAGCACTCTAGAGGCAGAGGCAGGCAGATCTATCTCTGAGTTCAAGGCCAGCCTGGTCTACAGAGTGAGTTCCAGGTCAGCCAGGGCTACAGAGATAAACTGAGTCTCAAACAAAATCAAAACTCAAACCAAAAAAATCCCTCTATTTTAAAGGTCAAGAACATTTTGGATAGGGCCAGTGTGTTATCAAACATGACATAAGCCAGGTGTGGAAGTCCATGTCATTAATCTGAGCACCTGGGAGGCAGAGACAAGTGGATCTCTGTGAGTTCAAGGCCTTCCTGGTCTATGAAGTGAATTCCAGGATAGCCAGGGTTACATAGTGAGAACCTGTTTCAAACAAACAAACCACCATGACATGATACATCACTTCAAACCTTCAAGATGCACAGAAATAATTGTCACCAATGCTTCAGCTAATATAGAATCTCCAGCCTATGATGGGACCATATTTGGCTTTTGGAAAAATTTTATTAGTCCAGTTTGTATGCAAATTAGTATTAAAATGCAAGATAAGATTAGTAATTAATCTGTAAGCAGTGACATAAAAATGACCTTTGAGAATGATAGCAAAATCTGTCTGTTTCTCATAGCTTCTTCAGAGTAATGGCTACAAAAGCATTCACTGTGGTATAAACTGTGAAGAATAACTAGGGAGCGGAGAGACTGTACTGTCCCCAGCGTAGGTCAGAGGTTGACATTGTGGCCACACTCTCCTCAGTCGGCAGTGTCATCTTTGAATACAAAAAGGCAAGAAGGTACATATTATTCAGTCAGCTGTGGCCATCAAAGGCCAAACAGCTTTTTCTTCTAGCTGGAGTCACCTGCCTGACTGCACACTACCCAGCACTCAGGGCAGTTGAGTGGCAGGGTACCCCACCCCACCACTTAGCCCCAGTCACCTCTGAGAGAACAGACAGGGATTTCTTACAGCTTTACTCACTGCCTTTGTTGGTTGTTTCCTAGGTGACAAAGTGTTCTGTCCTTTGCTGTAAATAAAGACAGGGGCAAAGCAAAGGGATCCGACTCGTCCCTCCTCCACTGTCAGCCTCTGTCCAGGTCAGCTGCATGCTCCTTGGAGAGGATATGTGAAGCCCTGATCCTGGATTCGTGCCATTCTTTAAAAAACTTTCTTTTTTTTTTTTCTGTGTTTTACATGTATGTGGAAATTTGGATCACTCCCAGAGCTTTGCAGCTAATATTCAAGGGTCTCCTCTTCCCATGCCTACTGCATGCCAAAATATTTTCTAAGCAGAAGAGGAACACATTCAAACACTGTTGGAGGTTGTATTAGATACCCTTAATCAGTCATGAAGTAGCCCCATGGTAGGATTCTGCTTTCCCAGGCTATTGACAGCAGAGTTTGCATGTGACAGGTTTTGACCATGTGTATCATCAGAAGTGACATGTGTCATGACTGCGTGAAGATTAAGAATCACTCTCATGGTTCTGCCGTTGCTCTCCCTGCTCTGTGCCCCCATCATGGGGACAGAACAGTCGAGGTTGTGAATTCTCCTGGATCTCAAAGTGGGGAGGCATGTGAAGCGTAGCCTCAACATACTTCGAATGGCATGCAATAAAAAAGAGAGATAAAACTCCGTGGATACAAGTCTGCAATAATTGGGATGTATCTGCTACTATAGCGGAACACTGACACGTTAAATACTCCAGCAGCCACGTAAAAGCCAGGCATCTCAGTGTGCCTTTGTAACCACAGAGCTGGATGTGAGGCATTGACAAGTGGATCCCTGGAGCTCATTGGCTGGTCATCCTGGCCAAATAATGAGCTGTAGGTTCAGAAAAAAAAGGGTGAACAGCTATGGAATATCACGAGTGTCAGCCTCTGGCCTCCATACACAGTGCACACACATGCATGTACACCTGCCCATACACCTGCACGTGAGCACACACATACACCACACAGACATACAACTACATACACATATTAAATATTAAAAACTACATCTGTGTAAATATATGACAGAGGAAGTTAATAAGTACTGGGCCAGGTTGAGACTGTATCAAAGTAGGATTGCCATTTGGGTCTACAGAAGTGAGGCAGAAGTTCAAGGTGTTATTGCCTTCCAAGCATATAGGTCATCACTGCTAGACTTTTTGATTTTTAAGAGAATATCAGAAATCCAGATTTTGATTTAAATTCCACCATTTTTCTATGGTCAAAGTAAACTCCAGGAGGTAATGCATTCCACAACCAAAATCAGGCCTCGGACTCCAGCTTGTGACCTCTGTTCTGTGCTATCGCAACCAGGCAATCATTTCCCAGTACCATCCCCATCCCCTCCACCTTGCTCCACCTGCTTGTGCTTACCCTTCTTCCCATTCCTTCCCAAAGATGAAGATCCTCCCACTCACAGCCATTGTAAAGTTTTCCTCCCTGTTTCCCCAACCTGAGTACACAGCTCTGAGCTTGCAGTCTGTGCTGTGTTTAGCCCCTTGCACAAAGTCCTGCTATTAATTATCTTTCCATGCACACACGTCAGTCTTTCACAAGCCCAGTGAAGCAGAAACCATAATTGATAGTTGGTGGCACGCTTGTTGCATTGCAGACATGAAAAGCCCAGATGAGTGTTGTTTTTATACCAATGGTTTGTTGGTTTGGATGAACATCCACGGTCAGTTATCTCCTTCCGAGGTTCTTGAAAACAAAGACTAAAACTCAGAAGCCAGATGGTGGGCACTTTGTGCCTATTCTTGTCACAGTACAGCTCATCACAAGCACACACTGAGATCTGAAAGTTGCACATGCCACTCTTCATAATACCTGGGCTCCTCTGTGAATTAAATTCTGTTTGTTCTGATGTGCAATTAGGGAAATAATGTCAGAATCTATCAAATTCACCTGGGATACAGTTAGACTTTAGTCCTCCTACCCTTTGCAACGTATTTCATGCTCCAACAACCACAAGGAGTTGCAGCATATTTTTATAAGTCTTATAGAAGAAAATTTAATTTTAAAAAATATAGCTAATTTTTTTTATGTGTATGGGTGCTTTGTCTGTATGTGTGTCTGTACACTGTGCATATGCCTGGTGCCCACAGAGGCCAGAAGAGGGCATTTGATCCTCTGGAAATGGAGTTGCAGACAGTTGTGAGCTGCCATGCAAGAACTGGGAATCAAACCTGGATCCTCTGGTGGTGCAGCCAGCGTTCTTAACCAGTGAGCGATCTCTCCAGCCCCAGGATACTTAATTTTTTAAGTTGCTGCAACTTCCTTTCAAGCTGTATCCTACTAGCATGGCAGTATTTTTGGTGAGCCTCAATATAAGCTTGTTGAGTGAATAAATGAACTCATGAAGTATTCTAAAATTTCTCCAGCTTAAAAAGATTTAGTTTCCTCTCAACACCCACATTTCTTTAAACTCAAGTAATTTTACTACTTTTAATGTATTCTGGTTTTGTTTCTGTTCTGTTTTGTGGAGACACAGTCTCATTTAGCTCAGCTGGCCTCAAATTCACTAGGTAGCAGAGACTAGCTTTGAACTTTTGATCTCATGCCTCTATGCTCCCGATATTCGGTGATGCTGAGAATTAACCCATGGCTTCCTGCATGCTATACAAACACTTTGCCAATGGAGCTACATCTTCAGCCCTAAAGCATTCCAACGATCCTCTTCCTTTCTCTAAGATCCTGATTTAAACGTTAGAAAAATCTAGTTCTTTAATTACCAATTCTTTATAATAAATGCTTTTGTTTTAGATAGCATTTAAAAAGTAAGTTGTTCATTACCTTGTGAAAGGGAGCCAAATAGTATCCAAAGGTATTAAACCAATTTCTACAGGACACAAGACTAGATCCGCACTAGAACAAATCATTTGGAAGTAAATCTCATCCCTTTGGCAACTGAAATTAATTTAAACAACCCCCCCCCCACGCACTCCCCACCCCCACTGCTGGCATGCTTTTGTTTGACATTTCTTTCTGATGCCAATGAGCACCTCACTTTGTCAAATTAGATAAATCCAAGCTGCTGATATTTTACAGTTTTAAAACCATATGGCCATGCGTCTAGGATGTTCTGAGACACCTCGATTTCATGGGATTTTAACATTTTAATAAAATCTATTTGTTAAATGCATAACCAAATATGAAGCTCTTCTATATATTCACAAGATTCCATATAGTTAAATTCATAAGTTAAAAAAAATTCTCTATTATCATCCAGTTCAAGCCAACCAGCACTTATGGACTAAGCTGTCTGCCCCTAAATTAGTTGAAAGGGATAAATATGTTATAATCCTTGCTCTCAAGAATCTCATGAAATAAACAAAGAAGTACTACTTACTGATTCACTTATAACACCCAAAATAGGTTCCAACAAAAGGAAGCAGTGACGGACTTGAACGTAGAAGAAGGGCTGTGTATGAGGGCTTCCAGAAGAGGCGGCACCTAGGCTAGACCTTGAATAGGAGTCTACTCAGTACATCAGACAATCAAGCTTGATGTTCTGGGCAAAAACGCAGCCTGTATGTGTCCTTAATTTCTTAAGAAAATAGGAACATCCTGTGAAAGGAGCAAACCCAACGTCTAAAACAGAGACATTAGCCTAGCGATACTGTAGTCCAGAAGGCTCTGGATTCTACTTGGGGCTTAAAATGTTCTCTGGGTCTCAGGAAGAAATTTTCTGATTAGATAGACTTTGATTTGTTTAAAACTGTGTAAAAATCATCCTTTGAATCTTATCGCGTTGATGGGGAAGAAAGATAACTGTGTTCTTAGTATTATCCCAGACTGATCACTTCTAAACATTTAAAAATATCTCTGGAGGCATTTGTCTTAATCCAATCTCTGTTGCTGTATCACATTCCTAAAACTGGGTCATTTATGAAGAAAAGAGGTTCGCTTTAGCTCATTGTCCTGGAGGGCGGGAGTCTGAGGGCTTGATGCTGATCAGAGCCTCATGCTGCTTCAACCACAGTGAAAAGCAGAAGAAAGAAAACGTGGGCTGCGTGGGTTCATAACAACCTGTTGTTGTTGACAGGATCTCTACACATAGCTCTGGCTGTCCTGGAACTCATTCTGTAGACCAGGCTGGCCCTGAACTCACAGAGATCTATCTGCCTGTCTCTACCTCCTGAGTGCTGGAATTAACGACATGCACCACCACGCCCAGCAACAGTTAAAGTAACTAATCTAGAACCCAGAACTGTGAGAACATGAATCTCTTTACTGATTTCAACATGTCAGAGGCTGCATTTTCCCACACAGTACCAACAGCAATTCAGTTTCTGAATGAGCTGCAGAGGAGACAACTGTATTCAAACCATGGCAACATCTGCATTTATTTCATTTGCCGCACACACACTGTGTACCCTTGTGGTCAAGGCACTTTTGGGAGCACTGTGAAAAATGCCGAGTTGTAGATGACCCTTGCTGTGCTCAAGGAACTCCTCGTTCAGGAGGAGGACCAGTCCTCTTAGAGAGATGAACTGCATCTCTACACCAGGAAAGGAGACTTTTCAGTTTTGCAAGATGGGTAGAGACTCACTTTCAGGCAGCTTTTTGGAGCTCATGAAAGCCTTTCAACTCTGCTCTCCCAACATGATTGAAAGGGGGAGGCAGGGCCAAGCTCCGGCAGGTGCTTGCTCACCCTGTAAGAGGACAATGAATCTTTCTTTCCCTGGTTGTAAAGGCTTCCTAAAATGCCTCCCTAATGCAGCGTTGGCTACAAAATAACTCAGGAGAGAACAGCCAAATTGTTCAACACATCCCCTCCCCTGCCCCTGCCATCGCTCTAGCCCCACGGTCTCACAGACACATCAGCTTCCCCACAGCTCTCCCTTGCACTGTACCTCTTAGCTGGGATGTCTTTAGAAGCAGAGCTCAAGCCAAGCTTGACCCCCTTCCATGTCATACAGCAATGTTATGAGTTGTTTTGGAAGGAAGATGAACCTACCAACTTTCAGGACCATGATAAATAGGATGAAAGCTTGGTTAGTTAGGAAATGCCAGTTGGTACACAGACAGTGTGGTTACAAGACCTTAGACAACCTGGACATTTGCTTCTGTATATTTTTAAGAAGAAAAAAAAAGGTCTCCCAGCAGTATTGACAATGATGGTGTTGGGGACATGAGGAGAACGGGTCATTTTAACATGATCAGGAGCTGGCAAGCACCAGGTAGACCATTAGCTACGTTGGCTATAATTTCAGATATCGTAGAGATTTGGGAAGTTTGGCAAACATGGTTTCTTTTCTAGACTGGAAGTATACCACAAGCCCCCTGGCCAAGAAGATTTTCCTGCTGTACAAGCCCGAAGTGAGTGATAATTTAAATGGCTTCTATGCAGCAACACGGCACGAGATAGAAGGAATCTTTGGAAAGTGAGAAGAGAGTGGAAGGGGACTGGAGCTGAGAGGGGACCTTAGGGTGATCTGACTATGGACAAACTTCCGAGATCGCAATATGTGTCCCTCTCCAAGCCCACATAAGATGTTCCTAAAATATGCCTGGAAATCAGGCATGTGACTGTGAATACCTGGGCTTCTGTCCGTAATAAGAGTTTCATTTTCAGAGGACTGAAACCATCAGAGGCAGCACAATTTCCCTCTGCCATTTAGATGGAATCTTTGACAATCCATTCCAAGCATGTAAGTTGGTAAATGCTTTATTTCTCCTTAAACATTGACCATATTAAGCCCAACGACTTAGCCTAATAACTGACCACTTTAGCATACAATGATTTTCTATTTCATCTGATAATGAAATGTTTTCCTCTCTCCCACATTAAAAATCTTTTTAAAAGACTTCCATTCTCTATTAGCCAGTCATTAAATAACTTATTGTGCACATCAAAATAAAACTTATGTGCTCAACAGTATACTATGACTTTTAGAATTCAAAAGTATATCTACTGGGCTGGGGAAATGGCTCAGCGGATAAAGTACCTGTACTGCATAAGCATATGGACCTGAATTTGGATGCCTGGTACTCTTGTAAAAAGTCAGACACAGCTGTGCATCTGTGACCCCGGACAGGCAAATCCCAGTACCCACATGGCAGCCGACAACCATCAGTAACTCCAGCTCCAGGGAATCCAATGCCTTCTTCTGGCCTCCGTGGGCCAGGCACACAATGTGTACAGACACACATGCACACATAGCACCTATACAATAAGACAAACAAACAAACAAACAAACAAACAAATAAATAAATAGATGGAAGCAGACATGACATAGAAGAAAAACCCTGTGGCTTTAGTGGCCATATGCTGGGAGGGGGTTGTTGGGTTTGTGTTTTTAGTTTTTAAAGACAATGGCAGTGAACGGATACTGTAACAAGAATATTGGGTCGAGGCCACCACACTCCATCTAATGGTTTCCCAGTGGCTCAACAGGAACTAGCGGTCCTGTGTTTTTACCTGGACAGCTGATGCGCCCAACCACAGGAAAAATAATCACTTCATAGATTCCTATGTGTATATTCGTTCAGTAACGGGTCTCATAATGGGTTAGAGTAATTGATTCCTATTCTACCTTCCAAGTAATCCAAATAAGCATTTTAAGGTAAAATTTGTTTTTTCTTTGTTTTTGCACTGGTTTTTTTGGTTGTTGTTTTTTTTTTTTTTTTTGGTTTTTTCGAGACAGGGTTTCTCTGTGTAGCTTTGCACCTTTCCTGGAGCTCACTTGGTAGACCAGGCTGGCCTCGAACTCACAGAGATCCGCCTGCCTCTGCCTCCCGAGTGCTGGGATTAAAGGCGTGCGCCACCACCGCCCGGCTTTTGGTTGTTTTTGTTTGCTTGTTTTCCCACCAGACGGATGATAGTAACTAGTGCTAACGTTTGCCTTTCCCTGACTTCTGCTTGCTAGAAGTACCCAGGGATTTGCAGCCCTTTAACACAGGTAAATGCTGCCACACACGAATGAAGGGACTAATTCTAGTCCGTGTGTAGACAGTCCCTCTGGAAACTTAGTGAAGCCACACCCCCACTCTAACACTGAGCTTTCCTTTCTGCCAATGTGGATGGTGGCACTTTCCAGAGATGAGTGTTTCGGAAGATGAAGTAAAAAGGACTAACATTCCTGAGCACCAACCCCATGC